>VZTI01003226.1:1909338-1926402 GCA_013397865.1 Struthidea cinerea
AAAAAAAAAGGCTTTTGTTCTACAGAGATGTGGTAAAAGGTTTTTAGTTGAAAGTACTTCATCATATCAGTTTTTCTAAACAGATACCAGGCATTTCTTCAATTCGATGGAGGCAGCAAGTTGTACCAATACAGATTTTAGGCTGGGGGCTCTTGTCCCATTGGCTGTGACGCAGTCATTGGTTGTCAAACATCTTATGCACATAAAGCATTACAGGCCTTGGCTGTGATCTTGAGGGTGTTCTGGGGTAAGAAGTATTTAATGCTTGGAACTTTTAGATAAGTTCGTGTGAGCAAGCTATGTGATAGTTGTAAGTCCAAATGAAAGCTGTTGTTACCAGGCCTTTGGATGCATTGCTTGCCTTCTGAATAAATGCCAGCATGGAATGGGATCGTGGCTATCTGCCCTGGAGAAGGCTGCTGGTTGGAGATGTCCAGGTTTAAATACAGAAATGCAGCCTGTGCACCGGGGTGAGGTTCGTTTGCACGGGGTGTGGTACATGCAACAGCAGGGCACACATTTCTTTTCTCCTTCTAGAGGCTAAAACAGCCTCTGCTGTTTGCTGATGTAAATTTTGCCATCATGATGGATGGTGACTGGACTTGGCTGTTTGTAATTTTCCTGGAGAATTTTCCCTTCTACGTTCTTATTTTCCAAAGGAGTTTGTGCGAGCAGCAAGGAACATTTTGCATCTATGCACATACGTTCTCCCTGTCAATTGGTTTTTCAGAATCCTTTGTGTTCTGTTCAGTGAGTAAGCGTCTCCTCCCACTGAAAGTTTATTTTATAATGCTATTGTGAGAAATGGCTACGTTGCTCCTTCTAGTGGGTCTTGTTTCCCATATTCTAAGTTGGCTTTATGTGAGGGTTTTTTTTATTTTTTTTAATTTACATTGCAAAGTGTTCCCTTTGTGAACAGCCAGCTTATTCACTGGAGCTTCAGCATCCAGGGGTTGCAGGGCTTCCCTCGTGGGAGAGGCTCTGATAACAAAAGACCTTAAGCAGAACTGGAGAAATCAAATTCCTACATCACATTTTGCAGGTTGACAAGGGAGGACTGGCCTAACACCCTAGAACATATTCACAAAGGATACCAAGAAATTTAAGAACCTTGTAAAACTGTTTTCAGTCATCTTACAAGTAAAATTAATCTATAAATAATGTAAATACTAAATTATCAGTTGTGTGTTCACGTAGATCCTTTAGCGACAACAGTAAGAGAATTGACTGATGTTGCAGTCATTGCATTATGGGGAAGTTGGCCCACAGCCCAACCCAGCAATGTTAAACACCATATTTCTTCCAGCAAAGTAATTTCTGATTGCAGTATCTATTTGCAGCTCCAGTAGCTCAGTGTGGGAGACTTGGACTAGCTCAGAAAGGGCTGTGTTTTCATAGTGTGATTGTGTCTCTTGATGCAGTTGGGCATCAGAAATCAAATATGAACTCTGAACAAAGTGCATCATATTTATGGCAGTAGTTTTGACTCAAAATGTTTTAGCCCAAGCACAAATTTGGTGTTAAGACATTCTTGAGATGCTAAAATGCTTTCAGATCAGGATTTAGATTGGCCTTCTGTCCACATATACATCAAGATGTTAACGTTGCTAATTTTCTCTCTTTCTTTCCTATGGGCTTCAACAAATTGAATTTCATTATTCTAATTGTTTCAATTTATCGAATACTTCATGTCTATTTTAAATACCACTGATAAAAAATAAGCTGAAATACAAATGAATGAATGAGTGAAAGAAGATTCTGGGAAAACCTGAACTCTCAGAAATCAGTGGTAGACACAGGTTTGTAATCCTTGGAGATCTACAGCACAAAACTACACAATAACTGTGTAACAGTCCCACTTTAATATAACCCTCACACCGTCAACTCCCATCGTGCATAGCACAGAAAAATGTGGAGGGAAAGAATTTCTACTGAGGACCTTCATCATGCCTAGTACTACCTTGCTGAAATTCAATAATATGTTTTTTTAAAACCCCACCCTAACGGCCTGGACTGCTTGGAGGTGAATGACAACCATGGGAGGTCTGGATTCAAAGTTAGCTGCCATGGAAGCGTTTCCAAACATAAAAGTGGGAAGGCCACTGAGCATTTGTTGTGACTAAAACTTCCAGTTGTAGCCTATAATCTCATGACAACTTGTTTTTCTTTCTGCAGTAATGTAAGGCAGGCACTTTTATGGGAAGATGATGGAAACCCCCAGGAAAGCTCATCTGTCTCATTTATGAATGCATCAGGAAGCAACGGGTTGACTCAGCCCATGTTTGATGTTTTAGCAAGAAATAGACTTCCTAAAATTTGTTTCTGCATTTGAACTTACCGAGAACATAGAGTTTATTTAAATTTATTTCAAATTAAGGGTTAACACTCAGTGTATATTGCCTTGGAATAGAGCACTTTAATCTGTTTACGTGTCTCTGTGTACACAGTTGTGATGAGTAAATCACTGCAGTAGGTTTTTCTGTGTGAGGATGCTGTTTATCAGGCCTTTCTCAAACTATTGAATGATAGGATTGTTAGGAGAAGCCTGGCTAATCTGTTTTCTTCTGCAATAGCATGCCATAGCCACAAACTCTGCCAGTGATAAGAAAAAAAGGCAAGCCATGTTGTCAGATTCTGCACCTCATTTACCCAAGGGTGAGCACAGAGCAACTGTAGAGAAAACAAGACAATGTATTTACATTCTGTTTTAACTTGAGTCAGAAACATCTCTTCAGGATGCTGTATATTTAATGATAGCGTCATACCTTGGGGTTTTGTTGTTGTTGTTGGATTGTGGAGGTGTAGGGTTTTTTCTTAAACTCCTTTCTTGCCTAGTAGGGAGTCGATATTTATAACCCACCCTCTTTGAGAACAACTTTTAAATATTTCAATACCGAGAGAGAACTTGTTTCCAGATTCACTTTCAGGCTGGAGTCAAGAAATTAAAGCAATGAGGGTTTAAAAAGAAAAGCAAAGAAGAGCCAGAAGAAAACACTTGATCAGTTGTTGGATTTCTCACTAGGAAGCTCTTGCTGTAAAACCTGTCTCTGCCCCAATTAGTCAGTGACACCAGACAGAGCAATAGAGATTTCCACACTGAGAAAGAGAGAGATAGAATAATGAGGAAGGTAATACTGGAAAACACAAATGTGAATAATGAGTTACAAATATTAACTGTCTTGCATGATTAGCCGTTTTCGGTGAAATTTCTCATGTAATTGTTCTTTTTTCCAGGGACCGAGCTCCCTTCATCTTCACATCAGAGATGGAGTATTTCATAACAGAGGGTGGAAAAAACCCACAGCGTTTCCAGGAGTTTGTGGAGCTTTGTTGTCGAGCTTATAATATTGTCAGGAAACACAGCCAGCTACTCCTGAACCTGCTAGAGATGGTGAGAAGCTTGAGGATGAAACCAAAAATCATTTTCCTCTGGGGTTCTCTTCCCTTTTACCACTTCTCTGCTGCCTCCAGTAGCACCCTGATTTGAAGAGTTGTCAGGTGCACAGCTGATAATGTTAGTGCTGCACTTCCTGTGCAAGGAAACTGCCCGCTTTCAGTACTGATTTCTGAGAAAAGGAAAGCTAAGCCGCTTGGTGTTCTTCCATTTTATAATGCGTTATTTTTTACAAAATAGCAGAAAACTGCAAAAGAAGCTGGGTAAAAGTTTTACATTCAGGAATTTCACTCAGCCCTTTTTCTAGGTCTTCACTGACCACTCCTGTTTGTGTTTACAAGACAAAGTAAGATAAATATTCCACAGGGTGGGTGATCTGACAGTACTTAGCAGCTCTGCACTACAACGATGCCTTTAGATGGGGGGGTTGCACATTTCCACAGTCCCTTCTTAGGATGGCAAACACAGGAAGGAAAGAGCGCTGCCCATGTCGACACAGGTTTAAAAATTCTTTTGTATAGAGTTTTAAGAGCCCTAGGAGTTTTTATCCTTAGGTATTCCTACTGATCCATGTGCTGTGGCAAATTCCATATCTGATTTATGCCTCTAGTTACTTGTGTGTGAGAGGTTAATGATTTGCCCCTTTATGGGCACAAGGAGAATATTACATTAACTAATATTTGCCAAGATGCTTGTCTAAGATACCAATCCAAAATCTATATGCAGGGCCCCCACGAGCTAGGGGAGTGGTCTGTGCCTGAAAAGGTCTACATGGCCTTATAAACAGAACCCCTGCTGAGACTGGGGTACAGCCAAAATGTTGCTCAGTTAACACTACCTTATCATCTCCAACTTATGCAATGGAGGAGGGCGAGAGAAATGGAAGGAATCTCTCATCTTGCCTCTTCCTTCTTGTCCATGGATTCTCATGCAGTGATTCAGTGAGAGATTCCCTAATATGGAGCAGGAAGGATTTCTCCAGATCTCTTGAACTTGCTGCTAAGTAGTCACAAAGGTGCAACAAAACTGCGTTCCCATCATGAAGCACAACTTCACACTGGAAGCAGTGCAGAGTGCAGTTGTGGGAGATCCTGTCCAAGTTAAAGAGCCTCTAGAAAGCTCAGGACCACCCCAGTTCTCCCTTCCACAGCAGTAATCCCTGCATTTCTGAGCAGGTTGCCTAAAGCTACATGGTGCATATAAAGCCCCATGTCCTTCCCATCCCCTTGTCCCCAGTGCAGTCCCCCTTTCTGCAAGCAGCAGAGATAATGATGTTAGATTACTCTGGGATAATAGAGAGCATGTTAGGAAAATGCTCCTAGCAGGAGCTCTGAAATAACTATCTCTGCCTGGCCACAGCTCAGGTTTGTCTGTATTCAGGACATGCTGCATCTTTTGTTTCTGCTGATCCTGTAGCAGAGGTAATAGAGCTGAGCTAAAAGCCAGCATCCAGATATGTCTTCATATTTGTCAATGGGCTGCAGCTCAGGCAGTTGTGTTGCACTTCATAATTGAAAAATGACTGGCAGCACACTCACACCCTGTCGACGACCTCTTCATAGCAAAAGGAATTAAACAAACAAGACCAGTTTGGGAACACCTTGATTTTGCCAATAATGTTTGGAAAGGTGAGTCTTTTTCTGTGCTTGAAGTGGGGTGTTGGTCAGAAACTGTAAACATCAAAATGTTTCAGTTCCATGGGTCAGTGCTGGAAGAAATAAATAGACTGTGAACTTCCACTTTGAATTCATTTCCATACAGAATTTCAGATGTCATCATGGAGGGATAAGATTAATTACCCACTGCTTGTTTGTATCAGTGACAGTCTAAGATTTCTCTCACTGTTTGGAAATCTGTATCATTAATCTTTAATTCTACTCCCACATTCTGTTTTCTCAGATGCTATTTGTAAAACATGGTTAAAACAAATTAACAATAAGGCTGTTTCTAAAATACGGAGTACTTCACAGAATAGTAAACTGTACCCTTGGTGATCAGTGACAATTGGTGGTTTCTAGCAAACATAATTATGAACAAATTGAGGGATTTTTGGCCCAGTTTGGGAATTAATGTTATTTTGTGGTGGTGAGCAGCATGTTTCTAAAGCTGTACTGACATTTGCTACTGGGAGTAAGAAATAATCCATGAAGTTTCCATCATTTCCAAAAGCAGAAACATCTGTGGGAGACCCAAGAGTCTGCTGGCAGAGTTCAGCTGTGTAAATGCCTGTAGTTCATCAGCTTTTCTCTCATTAAAGATTTGATGTGACTATTATGAACAGGGTGATAGCAGGACACAAACACCTTCTGACTAGTTTAAAGAAATGCGAACTCCATTATGTTATAAAGATTTTTTCATATAGAAAATTATTAAAAGGGACTCAGAGATGACACTAGAGAGCAAGTAATTAACCCACTTGCCTCCACTGTGATCAGAAACAGGTCATCTTAATAGTATAAAACAGGAGAGAGCACCTGGATAGGGCAGAGCTAAACTCAGGAATGCTGTGTCCCCACACAAATCATTTTACCCTTCTAAACTCAGAAACACCATCCGGGAAAAGAGGATCAGGAAATGCCCCCATTGCAAGGTCTAACCAGTGGAAATGCCAGGACTATTCCTTTTCATGGGATGCTGTGCTGAGCATCACAGGTCAGCTCTGAATCCAGGCCCAGGGAGAGTGAAGACAGCTCACTCAGCGAGAGACAAGTGCGGTGGGTGAAGCCTTACTTCTGGCCAAACAAAAGGAGCAATGCAGGCAGCTGAACTTGGGCATCCAAGTGACATTTGAGTTGCCTGATGAGACCTGGAGTTGTTTTCCAAACAGTTGTTCCACGTCTTGTCTAATTAGCATCCAGTCTCAGTAGCCACGGTGTTGAGACGCCTCCTCCACCAGGGGACTGGGAACATGAAAAATGTGCTGCGTGGAGCAGAAGGGATGAAGGAGGATAACAAGCCTCTAGGACCCCCCTGCAGCCAGCTGAAGGCTTTTTTCTCTTTTTTTGGCTTGAGCAAATGGTTTTCCACCTTTGACAAAGCAGACAACCTAAAAAAATCCTGGCTTTCAGTTGCATTACAGATAATTCAGATTATATTTGTATCTGGTATCATTCCCTTTTCTGGTGAAGGGCAAGGAACTTAATTTGCCTATGCAACAATCTTTTTTTATTTTCTTTAATTTCAAGGGGGCAGGAGTTGTTATCATCTTTTATAAATGGGTTGAAGGTATATTGATAAATAGCACTGTGCGTCCTTCAGTGCTGAATATTGTTATTGTCCCTGCTGTCAACTCACTTTAATTCACCTCATTGAGCTTTCTGCCTCTCTGTTCCTTGCCAGCCAAAACTCTGTGAAGACAGCAGTGGACAACTGTCCAGTGGTATCTTAGAATGGGCCTGAGCAAGATTTTCCTCTTAATGTCAAAAAGAAAATGCAGAAATATTGAGAGTTTTTGAAGGAATAACCTTAAAATGAAATCAGGGCTTCCTTTTTTCTTTGCTGTTACTTGAAAAACTCAGTGGGTCTTTCTGTCTGAGCTAGACATAAATATCAATAAGACTACACAGCAGTGACTGCAAATTCAGATACATTTCCTTCTGAGCAATGTGAAGGAGTGATGTTTTTCTGCATTACAGACAAAAAAAGCATCACTCCCAACTTGCTGTGATTGTTGAGGAAAAATCAGTAGGTTTTGAAGTAAGTAAATTTTATTGTTGTTGACATTTGAAAATGCCTGGAGAGAGCTGTATGTGCAATTGGACACATTCAGCTGTCTAATCTCCTCAAGTTTTTGCTTTGCAAGGGGAATATTGGCACTATTTGTTTTTTGAATTTAATCTGGCCAACTAACTAGAACAGTTGTGTTCCTCATCGATGGAGAGTGATACCCTCTCCAGAGGGCAGTTCTCACTGCCCACCTCAGGGCTCCTGCCGTGAATCAATGTCTGAAGAAGCTGTTCTCCTCCTCTGTCTGCAAAGGGAGTGAATCTGTGATCCCTTTGCAGGAGGAGTCCAGAGCAGTGATGGTGGAACCGGGAGTTACAAATGGGAGGGTGATGTTGCGCTAAATTGAATTAGGGCTAAGACAACACTGTGAGCATAACAGAAATGTGGTTACTATTGTTCAGGTGGCTGAATTTGGTCACCTTCCCTTTATCACCATTAGAAGGCTCTGAAGGAGGCTTAGCAATGCACACCTTGAGGTTATGGTATCTGAAGAGAAAATAAATAACTAAAATGGATCATTGATTCTGACCCATGCCTCTTTCAGGTGCCTCAGTGTGAAGGTTTACAGTGCAATATATTCACTTTATTATTCCAGGCATTGCTCTAGCATCGGAACCACTTTTCAGATCAGCAAAACTGTTTTACAAGATGTTTGGGTGTAAAAACGTTCTTCTCTCACTTAGGCCCATTTCACTTAAATTTCTTTGCAGTAGAACAGTGGACTAATGATCTAATACTTCTTTACTTTTAGATGCTGCATGCAGGATTGCCTGAGCTAAACAGCATCCAGGATCTGAAATATGTGTATGATAACCTCCGTCCTCAGGACTCGGATCTCCAGGCTACAAGCTACTTTACAAGGTAAAACCAAAACATAATCTAGCAACCTTGTCTTCTTCAGGCATGAGGCAGTTTTTCTCTCATGTTAAGAAGCTGTAATCAGGGAAATGACACAAAAGGATAATTTGTCTTCACATGTTTACTTTTAAAAAGTCATTCCTTATGCATGTTATAACCAATTTCCTCAAATTTCTGGAAGAAACAGTTGTGCATTTGTGGTACACTGAAGTCACTTACTCAGCGCCTGGAGATTTCTTAGGCTTTCATGGTGAAATCATCCTGATTTATATCTAGTTGGGTTTTCTCTCGGTTTTTAAATGCAGCAGCTGCATGCTAATGGATTTGGACTCCTTAAAGAGGTTCAACCTGTTAATGGTCTGAATGAGAGCCTCCAAATTCTGCATTTTACTCCTTTTTCTCTTCCTCTTTTGACCTTCTGTGTTGTCTCAGAGAAGTTACTTTCCCTCCACTAGCCATAGTTTCTCCATCTGCAAAACAGAGCTGATTCTTGCTTTTAAACAATTAACAGATCAGTCACAGAAAAGCCTTGTGTGTGAATATTCATTTAAACATTTAAAGCTTCACTTTTGTTAGGATGATGAAACGTTTCACCTGTTTGTGATAATAACTGGGGAGTAATGATGAGGAGCTGCAGCTGATGTGCATAAAGCCAGTCTAAAGCCCTCAGTCCTGATCTTTCAGGTCAGCCCCCTGCATTACCTGTAATTCCAGCTGTCGATGTGATGATGCTGTGGATGGAATGAGTGGAGACTTATCTGGAACTGGAAACCCACTTTGCAATTCTGTGCACAGCATGAGACCAGATCTCCCTGTCAGAGTCTGCCCTGAGCAGCACCATTGTTTCCCAAGGACTATGAATTCGTGCTCCCTGGGCACCCTCTACCCATGCAAAGCAACCCAGACTCTTCTGGCCTTGTGAAAGTTTCAGGAAATTAAAATTGTGCTGTTTATATGTCTCCTTTCCATGTACTAGAATCTGCTACAATCTGAGGAAACAAAGTTTGGAGAAGGCTGGGACAGAGACCTAGAGACTTTAAGGATGACCTTTCTTTGAAAAAAAAAAAAAAGATAAGAACTTGTCAAACAAAACTGTTGTTCCATGACTTTACACACAGCATAGCACTGAGTTCCTTCTCCTGCAACACTTGTTCTTTTCATATTCTTTCACTATTGCCCCTTAGCAAGATTGTTATATTTTAAAATTTAATTACAGCTTCACGTTTACCATCAACTCCTACCTTATCCTTTCCTTTAAAATTTCACATATTCCCAAATTACAGACTTATATTTCCACTTCAAATAGGAAACATGCAGTTTCTAATTAAACTGTAAAAGTCTTGATTCTGTCAATTAGTTTGGGTGGTTGTGTCTATCTCTCGTGGGTAAAATACCCAGTTCATTTAGTTAGTGAAAAAGGGCTGGGATATACAAAACAAGCAGGAGAATCTGAGTCTTTAGAGAGTGAAAATTGCATCAGTGTCATGCAAGGCTCAGAGCTGGTGCCTCTCTGGAGGTGGAAAGGATCAGTTTTCAGCTGGGTCACTCATGGTTAGGGTTGGCACCAGTGCAGCCTTGCTCAGCTGGATGAGTAAGGATGAAGACTCGGCTCAGGACAAAGCCGTATCTCCACACTCTTTCTTTTGAGGGTTAGGGACTTCACAGTGGGAATTCACCTGCAGTCTGCCTCAGCCAAAGCATGTGGAATAAGGCCAGCACTGTTTTGAAAGAAGAGCTGGTGTGCTTTGTTGCCTGGTAGAGGTTTGTGTTAGGCTTAGGGAATCCTGTCCAGCTCGCAGAGACTACAGGTAGCGCTCAGAGACCAGCATGTCCTCCTTGCCCTTAGATTTCTTGTTAGGGATGGTGTTAAGGAAATGAAGGCTGTCAGAGTGGAAGTTCCACTCAGTTCCTGCACACCAACAAAGCAGTTGTGCTGTGGGCTCTGTCCTGATTTGAAACTGCATTTTCTCCTAAAACGCATTCTGCGAACTCGAGAGCTATTGTTCCAATTTCCTTCAAAATGCTGAAGGTTTGTTATTGTCCATAGAGATCATTACATCACATAGAAGAGACAGATATTGCTAGAGTGCATATTTTATTCATTAATATTCTTAGGATATGTTTGTATTATATATGCTCATTTGCAAGAAGAAAATCCCTTTACATTAGTTCATGAATTTCCATGGATCTCATTTCTCTTGGAGCACTTTTCTCCTTTATTCTAATATCTATTCATTTGAACATTATTTGTGGTAGTTCAAAAAATGTATTAACATTTCAACATATTTGCACATGGGGAGAATATCAGGCGTCATGTCTAGTAGGATTTTTACTTTGGAAATTTTATCCAGGCACGTTTAAAATAAAGACTTTGTCCTGGCCTGATAACTCGGATCCATGCAGAGACTGTGCCTCTGTAAAAACACTTTCCAACCTGGCTTTGGGTATGTTAATACACTGAGATTTTTGTGAGCTTTGTGCTACCTACATCATCTTTATTCCTTATGTCCTTGTTATACAAAATAATGATATGAGAAAAAATCCAGTTACATAATTTTCATGGTCAATCTCCAGCTTATTCCTGTATCTATTTTTCAAGCTGCCCTTAGAAAGACAAGGAAATTGGAAGTACTGATTATTAGCACAGCTTCCAATAGTTCTCAAATCCCTCACAATTTGTAGTTCCTTTTTCTCCATAATTGCTTCCAAAAACACTTAATTGATTTTTAAAAGTTCTTTTCTAGACAAGGACTGTGGTCACTGGAATGTTAAACGCTGCCAACAGAAAGTTGTTTCTTGTTCTAAGCACAAGGTAGTTATTGTAATCTTTCAGATTCAGTCATATAATATATCTACTGAAAATCCCAATCTGCTGCTAGTGGAAGTAGGAGAACAGTATTTCCCTGTGTTTCTGTAGAAATGGGTTGCTTTTAGCAATTTTCTGAGTTTGGTTTAGCACAAACACTGACATTGGCCCTGCTGTTGTTTAAAAACCACATGAAATGATGAATGATGTCACAAATACTCCTGGCAGAACAATGTTAATTTGTTCTTTGCCGTCACCTCTTTGGCCGGCAGAACAATCGTGTCGGAGTTTGGGCTGTAACGTACTGACCCCTTTCAGGCTGGCAAAACATTCTGTGTTTTACTGAATTCCTTCGGTCTCATTCTTGATTTAAGTCATGTGCAGCAGTCTGTGGTCTCATTTGTGTGCAGTTCTTCTGAGGTGGGGTCAGTTCCCTGTTACGAGCTGATGAGCAGCAGCGTTAAGCCTCACAGCTCACAGCCCTCTGGAAGGTCACACCCTCGCATCGTGGATAAACAATGCACCAGTTGAGAGTTAAACAAGAGTTTCTGTGTTTCCTTGTCGGTCCTGTGCACCTACTGCCAAATGAAACATCGTTGTCTCTCCAGCATCTGCCCTGAACTCAGTATGATCCCTGAAACTCAATTTGATCCTTACCCCTCCCTCCTTTCCTCTTCCCCTGACAATACAGTTTTGTCAGAAACTGGAAACCCGTCTTACCTCTGGATATAAATTTCCTCTATGGTTTTCTGCAGATGTCTTCAAATGTCAGCATGGTGTGGCAGACTGCCTGACATTTTTAATGTGCCTGCACAGGGATGTATATTTAAAATTGGTTTTAAGAGCATAAAGTTAGCCTAATGTACTGAATGGAGTTGATTTCAATTGATTGCAGTGTGCTATCTAACCCACTCATAGAAACCCATGAATAAGAGATGCAGGGTGGATCTGACAATTACCGGGGGAGCACATTGCATATCTTCAGCAGCCTGATTGAGGGGGTGCTGCTTGGGTCAGCTGCTCTCTTTGTTTATTTATTAATGGACTCATTTTTTAGGTACCTGTTGTTGCCCAGGTCAAGCATATCCACTCCAAACCACAAATGCCAGCAGTTTTCAAGCTGGGCAATCCACAATAACTCCTTTCAAAACGTGACATTGATCTCAAACTGATCAGCCAATCTCTGTTTCTCAGGTGGCTGCAAATATTTCAGCAAGAAGCTTCCCGAACAGGTGAAACACAGTGAAAGTTGGTGGCATCTGAAAGGGAATGGACCAAACTATGGCACTAAACTTTATTTCAGTGGTGTTCGAGTAGTTTGTCAAAACTGTGGTGTATGTGCCCCAAAGGAACACAAGGCAGACTTCCTCCCTGAATTTATGATTTTTGAGGGATTCATGTTATAAAAGGTCTGTTGCTGAAAGCAGTAATATTCTATTAAGTCCATTAAGAGTATGGGGGCATACTACCCAACTTGTTTTAAAATGGAGCTTGGTAAATTCATGGATGCAAATGTGGAATATAAATGAAACAGTGTTCACTAACATCTGGGAATGCCATGAAAATAAATTTTGTTATACTCTAAATTATTTTCTGGCCTAGATGGAAATGAGAAGCAGGATACCATCAAGAATGATAAAGAAATATCCACCAAGGTTAAGATCTTAATAACTAGTCAGTAATAATGGTTGTATGTGCTGTGTATAAAGGCTGGTGTGTCCAGAAAAATCTGACTACCAGCCCTCAGAATACCTGTCCCGTAAGAAATGTCTGCTTCCTAAAACTCAAGCCTCCAACTACCACTAGTCACTCTTGAAAACATTAGCCAAACTTTTCGTCCATCTCCTTTTACACAAGCAGCCAGCCAGTCTGTTCATGTTTTACCTGATACTGTAATTTGACAGTTCTGCAGAAAGACTGAAGCCAAATCTGAAATTCAAAATCAATTCAGCAGGTGGAAAGCAGAAAGTCATTACTTTCCAATAATCCCAGATATTTAACTTTCTTTCCTGAGAAGTAGGTCAGACACCAATCTGCATGGTAAACAGTTATTGTCATGTGGAAAATAGCATTTTTCTCTCTGAAAACTGTGTTGGCAAATTTTGATTCACTGCTAATATTACTCCAGTTAATGAGAGTTTCCTCTTTTCTTCTGATTAGCCTGTGCTTTTAGTGCCCTTTGCATTGTTCACTTAGTTTAGCTATCTCTAGACCATCAGGCACTAATTTTCTATGCAGCATGGGCTAGCAGAGCTCTGAAATAAATAAGAAACTTCTTGTCATCTTTGTGAAGGCAGAGCCAGCTTTGGGCACAGGCAAAGGTAGTAATGGCCAGGGAGCAAGAGGAGGATTTTTACGAAGAATACCCATGACCTTACTTCTTTCAACTGTTGCTAAGCTTAATGTGGCTGTAGAGAAAAGAAGGTGTGTGGGGATCTGGGAGAGTTCAAGGAAAAACTTTCACCACTGGTCCTCAGGATGAACTTTAAAAATGCTAGCAGGAAGGGGAATCAGGTACCACAATGTGATAAACTGGGTCACTGAACTAATCCAGGCCAGAAATAAACTGCAAGGTCTCAAAAAGATAAGACACATGGGTTTGATGTACCCCATTGCTCCATATGTAGTTAGGAGCCAGCTTTTGGGAAAGGGAGTTTCCTTGAGCCACTTTGCCCTTGAAAGAAAGTGCAGAGAGCCACAAGCAGAGTTGTTCCACCTTGCTGGGCAGACACGCTCTGAGATGGCATCAGAATAGCAAAGAGGCCTTGAATTCTTTGTTG
The DNA here is from genome assembly GCA_013397865.1 of Struthidea cinerea. NCBI lineage: Eukaryota > Metazoa > Chordata > Aves > Passeriformes > Corcoracidae > Struthidea > Struthidea cinerea. The sequence continues at coordinate 1,922,903 of VZTI01003226.1, forward strand.
ATTACCTGTAATAAGGTTTGCTTAATGTTTTCTATCCTAGCAGAGAGGACTGCATACAGACAAAAGAGAGTATCGAGAGGGGGAGAAAACAACTCATACTTCTGTTCTTATTTGACTTTAAATATAATCATTTCAAATAACTCACGGGGAAAATCTGCAACAATGACAACACAAGGCTCTGTTTAGATTTAAAGTATGTGATTAGCAATCTGGGTTTTGAAAGTATTTTAGAAGCCTAATGGACCCATGGAAGGAATAGTGGTAGTCTGATATCAGTTCTGTGTAGTGATGATGTCTGAATTAGTACTAATTTACAAGCTGAGGCCTGTTTTATGTAAATTAAAATGCAGAGTGTTTAGCTGCAAAGTTAACGTGCCTCTTAGAGTAATGTGGCAAATTCCCTAGCTGCTCTGCTATAATATGGCCAGTTACAGATCCTATAACCTAATGTCTCAGTGATTTAGGAAGTGTTTAAACTACACATTAAAATAAAAACATAGGAGTTAAAAGGGGAAAGTTCACCTCTGATGTAGCCTGGTTAATCATCACTGAATTGATTTTGTACTAATATTTTGAAATGAGATTTGTTTTCTTATTTTACATCAGAATGTTAATTTGTTTAATTTATTAAATAGTTTGTATGTGTCTGTTTCTGAAGAATGTAATTAATAATTAAGATAATCAACCAAATCAATCCTGAGGTACCTTTCCTTGTATTACATTAAGAGGAACATACACATCTCTCCTCAGTTTACTATGCCTAATTAGTGTAGGATAAATTCACACATTATTTTGAATAAAACCTGGATTTCAGGGGGGTGAGCTGGGGAGCTGTCCGTAGGTAGAATATTCCTTATTCTTTCTGGTTTGGTTTCATCTGTGAAGCTACAGACTTTAGCCAGAGCACCTGAGATCATGGAAATTAGGCTAATGCGATGAATGGAGTTGATTTTCAATGATTGCACTGTGCATTCCAACCCACTCACAGAAACACATGAATAAGATTCTAATTTGAAATGACAGGTGAAGCATTTGCTCAGCTTTGAACAAGGCATGATGAAGATGGTTAAGGGTGTTGTTAACCCTTGTAACCTAGTTAGATATAATCCAAAACCGGGAGGAAAAAAAAAAAAAAAGAAGAAGAAAACACAGCAAAACCCTGACAATTTGGTAGTCGTTTGCTGCCATACGACTTGAAACTGATGTGTTGTCGTTCTCTAACATCAGAACAGATCTAGGATATCTTCAGAGAGCTTAGAAATAAGCAGGTGTGATGGTTTGGACAAATTTGGAGGAAAAATATCCTCTGATGGAAGGCAGGTTACAACCACCCCTCTCCCACCAGGTTCAGGAGGAAAGAAATTTTCCTCAGAGGAAAGTGAAAGATAAAAAAACTATTTATTTAACAAACACACAGGAAAAGGATAAAAATGCTAAATAATGAAACCTGTTACTGTGGAGAGAAACCTGGGAAGATTTCAGAGTCCTTCTGTAGGTGTGGTCTCTCTCCTCCTCCTCGGGGCTGGGTCGGTGTGGGCTCACCTCCAGGGCCTTGGGGAAAATTCTCCCGATGTGTTCTGATGTTGAAACAGTCCAGAAGAGAAGAAGGGAAAAACCAAAGTCCCAGGAAAACAAAGTTCAACTCTCCATCTCCCTCTGGAGAAAAGGAGCCGAAAGCTGGGTGAAAAGCAAGAAGGGTGCTTCCTCCCCTCTTGCTGCTGCAGAAGCAGAGGAGTGTGTCTGTGTCCTTGAACAACTGCTTTGAAAAGTTCGCTCAGTTTTTTTTCCTTTCCCCCCTCTCAGGCTCAGTTTAAAGGCACAGAAAGGCACAAAGTTAATTTCTGGGCATAGAGCAGCGATAGGGGATACACATCATGAAGTCAGCCCAAGACAGCAGGGAAAAAGAAAAAATATTACCATCAGAAGTTAATAGGTCTTAAAAATTCAATTAGCAACTGAATTCAAGAGAGCAAGTGTTTTCTAAAGAGTACTGCGTCTCACTCTTCAAAGACCGGTGATTATCTTGCAGTGTTATTTCTCAAGTCGAGTTCACTTTCACATTTGCAGTACATATCTACATGTTTATCTAGGGTTTTTTTTAATCTATTGTGTCTTTTCTGATGAAAGATCTCAAAACTCTAGGAAATCAAAACAGTGTTCTGGCTCCCCTTGCACAGGGATGAGATGGAGGGAGATACCAGGAGAAAATTTCTCCTTTTTTTTTTAATTCATCTTAAGCAGTTCCACAGGGATAGAGCTTTTAAGAACTGGGTAGAGGATTTAGCAACACATCATGCACAGCTAAATCACAAACTGAATCCAAGAGCCTTGCTCAAACACGTGTAAGCCCATGTGAGGTTAGCGTAACCAAAAATAAATATAATCATAACTAGTGCCTTCTAGTGCAAGATGAACACGTGCTCTCCAGCCCTGGAACGCCTCAAAACGCACATGGAACTGTTCTGCTTGCCCCTGATGCCTGAAAGGAGGCTGGTATCCAGCTCATGAGGAATAGCTGCTCCGAGCTAAGCCCCGAGGCAGGTTGTGCCAAGAGCACTCCTTTCAGAGGTAGAGCTGAGGGGCTGGATGTGCTGCAGTGCAAATAGCAGTGACTGGTGTGTGTGTGTGTGGGTATGTGAGGTGGGCTTTAGAATTTGGGATTTTTTAGTCTTGTATCCATAAAAAGAGGGGTCAAGGAGTGGAAACGAAACAGATGCATAAACAGCGCCTCCTCTGTTTGTTCATTCTTCAGGAAAATAAAGGAAAGTTTGGAGTGCTTTCCTGTTAAACTCAATAACTTGATCCACACACTTGTACAGATGTCAGTGGGGAGCTCTGCAAAGCCTCCAGCTCCAGAGGCTGTCCCCCAGGAATGGATGATGCTGGACACAGAGAGGTCAATCGCAAGGGCCACCATTTTGGGATTCAGCAAAAAGCCTGACTCCGTATGTATTATGTTCTTTGCCTGCCCTCATTTGCCTGGATCTTTAATGACTCTTTCAAGAACTTATACACTCTCCCTCTTCCTTTATAGAAGATGTGCTTGTGCCACATTAAAAGCATCATTGGATGAATAGTGGTGCCATAAGCAGTGAGCTACCAGAGAGCAAAAACACCAGGCAGACTGATATTTGCAGGGAGCCATTAAGGAGAACAGTTCATTCCCCATAGTGAAAAATAAATCAAGAGCTAATTAAAGCATCCAGAAGGAAAGCATGGCACAAAATTAGGAAGCCTAATAGAAATTGGAGGCTGTTATATGGTGCTTTAATGGTGCACTATTAGTTTTCACACACTGCAGTGATCTTTCAGTGTTTGAGTTGTGTGCTACCCAGGCAAGTTTCTCTTTCCGTGCAGCAAAGACTATGAATTACAAACTGAATTCTCTGGCACTTGGCACTACATTAAAGGAAGGTTTTTCTTTGTTAAAATCACCCTATATATTCTCTTGTACTTTTTTTTTTTTTTTTTTTTTTTTTTTTTCTTTTTTTTTTTTTTTT
>VZTI01003226.1:1926444-2130271 GCA_013397865.1 Struthidea cinerea
TTTTTTTTTTTTTAATTTGCCTCTCTGATCATTTCTCTTCTCTGCCTCTCCCTTTTCCCCAACACAGCTCTATCTCATCCAGGTGGTGCAAACCTGCAATGTGGTCACCTTCGTGGAAAAATCGTTCGAGCAGTTCTCAAAACTTCACAGCCATCTCCAGAAGCAATTCCCATCTCATGCCCTCCCAGAGTAAGGAAGCACATTAGTGAATGTTATTCTGCTGTTAAGTGGTTCTCTCTCCTGTGCTCACATAAATCCCTGAGAATATTCACAGCAGATGTATTTTTAGAAACACAAAGGCAGAGAGACATATTCTATCAAGCCTTCTATTCAGCCCCAGAAGAAGCTGAATCACAGACCATTGTGACAGTCTAAGTTTTATATTTTATTGTTCCTTTTTTAATGGGAGGAAAAAAGGGGAACAGCTTGGGCCTGACAAAACTGTTCCTGAAATTAAAGGGTAAGTGGTGTTGACTTCATTAAAGGTGCCTTTCATAGTTTTTATTTTCTGCATGATGTTTATCAAAACTCATGGCAAGATCCATGTGTTAAAGCGATGTAGGAATGCTCCCAGTGGGTCAGAGCAGAAATCTCTGACTCTAGCACCATGATGAACATTTTTACCACAAGATGCACATACGCCCAGCTGAGAAATACACAATAATCTTACGTTCTGTCCTGCCCCAAACCCAATACTTTGTGCCTCACATCATTCAGTTTAATATCTTTTGAAAAATAGCTGTAATTAGTTGCAATAATTCTGAACGTTACTTTTTTATCCATGTGCATGTCCATTCCTGCTTTTTATTTTCTGAATGTTATTTCTTTACAGTTTCCTGGGGCAGTGAGTCCCATGGTTTATTTCTGCCTTATATAAATCAGCTTTGCCTTGTGTAACGATTGCCCATGGCTTCAGTAACACAGGGGGAGATATTTTTCCTACATATATCATATACATTATACTGCATACGCCGTGGAGTACAAAGTACTCCTCTTTTAGACAGTCCTTCTGACTCACCTGGTACAAGCCCTTCTTCAGGCTCAGCCTACAAAAAAACCCCACAAAGCTGGCCTAAAATACAAGCGGCTTACTTGAACCAAGCTGAGATTCAAGTGATATGCTTGAAAAGGAGAAAGGTCTTTGGGTTTGACCTGAAGTAAATAGCCACAAACAACACGGTTTGGACTTAAAGCCCGTGAATTTCAGATCCAAAGTTGATATTCCCCCCCCAGCTCGTGAGAAGCATTCCGAAAAATGGCTTAAGGTTAGTTAATTCTAGAGAATCTGTCTCCTGCCTCAGGGGATTTTATTGACTCCAGTTTGATTCATTATGGCTTTCTCACATGAACTGGTTTGCAGCAGCTGGTGACAATTGAAATTTCACTAAACTAATACTGAAAGTGCTTGAATCATGGTTTTGATTTGGAGATACTTGCAGGCTAACCATTAGGTTGTAAAATAAAATATTTAACAAGTACCTGTTTATGAATTTTTCCTGTGGTGAGCAGAGCCCTTTGAAAGAAAATATACTTTTCTTCAGAAACACATAAACCTCAGAAACCCTGTAGTGAATTTCAAAAATAGTGCTAGTCATTTTTCAGGTAAATCTACCTCTAATAAAATCCTCCACAACATTTTCACTGCTAAAGAGCACTTCAGAACACACAGAGGGTTAATCTGCATACACTGAGGCTGTCTCTAGGAGCTCCAGTGCTTTATTGCCATAATTCAGTCCCAGCAGTATCCTGTCACTGCAGGATCTTTCCCTAAAATTGTGTTAAAATTATCCATTTTATGATGTTTCTTGATAGGCATGTTTTTTAATGTTAAAGTTTTGGGTTGTTTTCTAACAGAACTTCATTAATTTGAGGTTTTTCATGTATCCCAGATTTTATTCTAATAATAAAAACCTAATTATTTCTTTATAGGAAGTTATTACTGAAACTGCCGTGCCATATCAGACCATTAGTCTGCCTGTGTGTTACAAAGCTCCAGCTCTGGCTGATGCCAGACGCTTCAAAGGAAGGAAAAAGCCTTGTTCCACAATGTAACCACAAAATCAGTTTAAAAATGTCTGATTTGAAAAGTTAAATGTTTAATATTGCCAGAATAATTGGAACTGCTAACAGAAAGGACTTGGTTTCTGCTTTGTATTGATTCTATGAAATTGTACATATTCATGTCTCATTAGGAGAAAACAATGAAATATGAGAGTGCTTCTTCATACAAGTACTAAATACTGAGTGCGTTGTCAGAAACGAATGGCAAAAGCTCAGACTTCTCAGAATCTGAAATTTTGCTATTGACATGTGTTCATTGTCAATAAAGTTTTAAAGTTAGAAACACAGCTGCCCTAAGCAAGCCCTTGCACTCCAGCACCATCCTTCTCATTTGGTTTCTCAGAGGGCGTTAATTGTGTTTAATTATTGTTTTGTAAAGTGCCAAAAATCTTCTCACCCAACAAAGCACGTAAGTGACACAATTTATGCACAGGACAGTGTTCAGACAAGCAGGAAATGGAATGTGCTCTGTAGGACATCTGCACGCGGTGCAAGTTTATACTTTCTGATCCATTTCAAGTAGACACAAAGGTGAATGTCAGGTTGGACCGCGCACCTTTTCTAGGACAAGTGCGTTCGCACGGGCAAGGCCACTTTCAGCCACAGACACGATTCAGCAAAAGCACGAAGGCCTTTACAAGAAGAGTTCAGTGCCACCACAAGGTCCGTGTTGTCCTTCACTCCGGCAGCTACTGGTGCTATCAATCAGCAGTTTCTCTGTCCTCTGTTTGGCCACTGTGCTTCGGATGCATCTTCTGAGGGCCTGCATTTTCCAGCCAGGGCCCTCTCTTTGTGTTACACAGACTAATTCATTTTAAGCTGCTTCCAAACAGTTCTTCTCTCCCATCCCTTGAAAGAAGTCCTTTTGTGCCCCAGAACATTCACAGGCTGTCTCTGTCTGCCAGATGACCTGGGCTCTATTTTTATCTGTGCTGTTCACATATGTCATGATCCTGGGTCGTGTCACTTTTCCCTCCCCGTTATGTGTCCTGCCACTGTGATTTGGTGAGGGAAGGGTCCAGTGCCATGGGCAGGAATCATCAGAAGTTCATACATACGTGCAGCATGCTGATGTCATCCTGGTCCCTCACTGGTTTAATTGCAAACTAAGTTACACCAGCACTGAGTTTTTTTCCCTACAGGATTTTCCAGCTGCCTTTCTGAAGGCTGGCCAAGTGTCCCTTTCCAGTGTATCACAAACTAGACAGTCCCTTTGTCTGAGCCCTTCAGATACCTCTTGAGATCTAGTGGATAAAAGGGCTCATAGCAGAAAAAAAAGAGGTCTGTAAACAAGGCACACTTGACTATTTGCAGTGGTGGTGGGAGGAGGTGAAATATAACCAGACGAAAACTTCTGCCTTTCTCTGTCTCATACATTAGAGGACATAAAGCATAATGGTAATTATGAATCCTGCTATTAGCAATCCGTATCACAAAACCCATTACGTGCAATTTAGCACAGATAGCTTTTCTAATGCTCCTTCAGCCTGAGAGATAAATAACCTTTGTCAGGGCAAGGTTAATATAAATTGATTATGTGTGTTGTTAAAACTCTAACCTTTTGACTGATCTAATATGCATTGTCTCTAAAATGCAAAGATGATTCAAGTAAAAAAATGGGAGGTTTTGACATTTTCAACCACCAAAGTATTTGAAAATTGACATAAGGCCGTTCTATGCACGTGTGATTTATTTACTAACCCAAAATTAAATTAATCTTAATAAAAATTCAGCAGGAACATTACTTGTGCTATTTTTATTGTTATTGCTTTTTGTTGGGATTGATTTTGTTACTATGACGATAGTTTGTTTTCATATATGATTTTTATTATGCTAGTACCTGAAATTAGATATGGGATCAAGGACCTACTCTGGAAACCTTATCTACACTCTAAATAGCTGAGGTAACAGTGCAAACAATGATACATTCATCAAATGTCACATTGTTGCTGTAAGGCTTTGGTGCTCAATGTTCTGTGGTAAGGATATGTCAACTCTAGGCTGAGATCAGAGATCTGCTGTGCAAAAAGGCAATGTTTTCTTGGGATCAGAAAGGGCCTATTATTGAGATATATTTAGAAACCATAAAATGCAACGAAGTGTCTTTTAAGATTTGTTTATTTATTTACATACTTTTTAATTAATTATTTAAAGAGAAGAAGCGCTTCAGTATGAGACAATTTACCAGCAAGTGATTAGAAGAAACTGAGTCAGGGGGTAAACAATCCTCTGGGCCCTGTGCACATGCCTTCCCTTACCTGCAAAAGCTCTCAGGAAGTCTTGGCTTTCTCCTATTAAGTAGAGCTGAAAATAGTTTCAGCAAATGCAGTACAAAATTCTTACAAATATTCTTCTTTTTCAGGTTTCCCCATTCATGGCATTTACCTTTTACGGATCTTGAACATAAAAGAGTGAAGGATTTGAATCTCTATCTGAAGCAGCTATTGAGTGGCTCCAGGAAACTGGCTAATGTGAGCATTTCCAGTATTTCTTTTATTTGCACATGATTTCTAGTAGCATTTTACCAAAAGATTCAGGAAATTTTCTGTTGCCTGTTTTGGAAAAAAAAAAAATATATTCATAAGTGACATATCTCGTAATCATGCATTTTGGGATGGAGCCATGGCAGCATTCATCAAAACTTAAGACAAGAACAAGTATGACTGAGAAATAGTTTATTAGACCTAGCAGGGCATTTTTCAGAAAAAAACTTTTCTTCCTTTGCTGCCATCGAAAAATAGTGATTCACTGAATTTTTGACAGTAAGGAGTAGGTTCTGAGGAATGTAATGTCTAAAAAAAGAAGTAAGCTTTGAAATATTGAAAAGTCTGATTTTGACAGTTGTTAAATGAAAAATTCCCTCCTTTCAGCCCAGAAATACCCATTTCAAAATGCATTTAACAGGTAGAAGAAATAGTTTTGCAAACAGAGGACCTAACCCAGAATGTTTCAATAATATCAAAACGATACATTTGTGTCCATTAAAATTGGTGGTTTCACTCTTTTTTTTATTCATTATTGTTTTCTGAGGGTTGAGGTTCTCCTCCTGTTTAAAAATGGAAAGCCAAAATGGTAACAAACGTGGACTTTTCATTGTCTGGGGCAGGACAAAGCCTTGTGCGCCTCAGCAGCACGAAAGCCAGGGCTGAGAGCAGCAAAGGGGCCACAGGCACCCTGGGAAGATGTTAAATCATGATGCTGCACCGCTTCAGAAGCTGAATGGTCAATTACTGACAGTGACACCAGGGTCTGAGGGAAAGGAGCATCCTCCAGTGAGCAGCCTTTGTCAGGAAAGCTTTGTCAGGCAGGGAAAAAATGGTGTTTTACATTCGATCCCAGACTTACACAGAGGCTTAGTAAATTCGAGTGAGTCAAGGCACGAGCTCGTGCTTGACACTGCTGTTTCACTGTTGGCACGCTCTGCAGCAGGGCTTGGGCATCTGCCAGGTGAGCCATGTCCTGTCCCATGGCCTCAGGGCCACAGCACAAGCTGGGGATGCTTCGCTTTAATAGTATGGACAGCCGAAAGAGGATGTTTGTTCTCCAAAATCTCAAACGTCTTGCAGGAGGAAAATAAAAGAAGTTTGCTGCCTAACTATATAACTTTCCCAGCTGTGACTTTGTGATGGAGATTAAAGAGGAAATTGTCCATATGCAGAAAAAACAGGAGTTCTCTTATTAATAGGAATATAAATTCTGAGCCCTGAGTTGAAATTGAGTAGATTTCCAAAGAGGATAAAAGTCTTTTTGTCTCACAAAGTTAGAGTTAATTCGGTATGAACAGCTGACTTGGGTGCTTGGTTCCCTTGACTGACACTGCCAAATAATCTGCTCAAGTTTGGGTTGATTGTTGTGCAATTAAAACACAAGAAGTTTCACCTCAGGATGAGGAAGAACCTTTTTACCCTGAGGGTGGCAGAGCACTGGAACAGCTGCCCAGAGCAGTCATGGAGCCTCCCTCTCATCTCCAGAGGTCAGCTCACCTGGACATGTTCCTGCGTCGCCTGCTGCAGGTGACCCTGCTGTGGCAGTGGGGTTGGACTGGATGATCTCCAGAGGTCCATTCCAACCCTGAGGATTCTGTGGCTCCTTTCTGACCTCACGTTAGGGCCACGGGTTTATTTTACGTTAGCGCCTTTTGGTCACAGCTGAGGAAAAGCTGATCTAAGCCCATGACCCAGAAATGGAGAGCTCAGGATCTTCTGCTGTGCTCTGGGCTGCTGCAAGGTACACGGATTTTCAGTTTGGGCCAAGCACTGCTGGGCAGAAGCCTAATAATCTACAGCTGAAAAATTAGACTGCTTAAAGCCCTGGGATAGTCATAAAGACATTTCCTGGTGGTGCACAGAAGCTCTGTTGTGCCTCCCGCTGCGTGGGTTAGTGCTCAACCCGAGCAGGCTGCCTGGCAATGGGCTTCCCAGTGCCCTTCCTCCTCCCTTCACGGGTCTGCAGCCCACACCCCTGGGGCTGGGGACATCCTGCCAGCACTGGAACACAGCTGTGACTGAGGTATTCGCAGCTAACTCTGGGCAGATCTGCTCGGGGGACAGACGCTGCTGTGGCTCTGAGTGAGCCCAGGGGGGCAATTTTCCAGCCTGGTACAGCCTGGAGGGATGAACCATGAGGACAAGAAAGCAATTTTGTACCTGTGGGGGCTGTGCTGCTTACTGGTGTGCTGGACTTGGAGGGCAAGGGATAACAAACGGAGTAATGAGCAGATTGTTTCCATCTGTAAAGTGCTGCTGTGTGTGGGAAATCATCTTGCTCACCCCCATGCAGCTAACCTGCAATTCTGGATGGTAACCATTAAAGTTATTGATACTCCATAAACATTGAATCATTATTTTTACTTCAATATGCTTCTCCTGCTGGGAGATGGGAGAAATTTAGAAAATACTGGCATGTTCTGACCCACTTAGAACAAGGAGACCAGTTGGTGGGTAATTTCCTTTGTATTCCCTTATTTTTTACTTTTCACTTTGGTATGAGTCTTTTAAAAATATCATGGTGTCATCTTGGCTATAGTCTGAGCAGAAAGCCAAGCTAGGAGGATTTCTGGATAAAAATAAATACAATTATTTAGTCGTTTCTCGTGCTTATGACAACTTTGCAGTCAAATTTGTTCTTTTTCTGAAATTGTTAGAGAGCCTGGCTGAAACCACTTAGTGAGTTGTCAGTTCTCAAGCATTGTCAAACTGTCATTACTATGAAATAGTAACACAATGTAGGAATAAATAATTAATTCATGAATTTGTGAAGAAATCTAGGAAGAACAGATTCCTGGAGAACAGAATTCCTTTTACTTTCTTGCCACAGCCCTTTCTTTATGCTGAATTGTACTAGCTGTAATGTATTGTAGCTGCAGAGTAGGCTGGAGTATTGTCTGAGATAGAGAGAAGAGCTTTTATTTCATTATAAAATACCTTTGTAACACTTGTAATCACTGTAAGCACATTACCCTAAGTGACTAGGCACTATTTGCTGCTCTGAAGAATTTAGTCCAGTCCACACAGGACTGACTACATGCTTGGTTCTACCCATCAAGTAATTACAAATCCTAGAAATGAAGAAAGAATCAGATTACATCCAAATTCCTTTCTCAGTCACGCCTTAAGTGCAAGCTTTTTAGTCCAGACTGAGTTCTGATTATGAAAATTTTATTATCAATTAGAGTAGGTCAGAATGTCACTGACCTCTTCTGCTAAATGGTTGGAACGAAGGAGGAGAGGTGGAAAACGGCTGCCTTCTTATTTGCACTGGAGCTCAAATGGAATTAAGTGTTTCTTCAAACCCCTCTTTAATGAACAGAAACTTTTTCTTTCTCTATCTCTGAATTTTAGTGCCAGATCCAATAAATGCAGAAACATCAGCTGGTGGAAATATTTCTTCTTGGACCAGTTTGAATGCTTAAACTTGCTCATGCCCATACCTACTCAAGGCATTTTTTTTTAAGTCTGTGGTTTACTTTAAGCACAAACCTCACGTAGTTACTTTCATTGAAGAATTGCCTGGGATAGAAGTCCTTTTTGAAATTCAGGTTAGCACTGTTATAAATAACTCCTCCACCAGACTGTGTTCATGAACAACAAGCTGTATTCATTACATCAGTCACTGACATGCAGAAGTTGATGCACCTTCATTGTCATACTGAGTCAATTAGGACAGGATGAAAAATGGGTTTCAGCACCCTTTTATTTTTTTAAATCTCATTCTGCTTGTCCCAAACCAGTGTCAATATTTCTGATCCCAGCAAAGCAGTGTTTAGGTTTGGGCCAGCTGCACCATTGCTGACTGACTCATCATCTGCATACACTGAAATACCTGAGTTTTCTAGATCTGCAGGGGAAAACTCTCAACACTCTTCAGAATCTTTGAGTTTTGCTCCATTAAGTGGCAAAACAACCGAGTGATGTCACCAATGAGAGGTGAAGCACCAAGAAACAATGAACTGAAGGTGGGTACCATGGAAGAGGACAAAAACATACCTTCTCAAAGCATAAAGGAAGTCTGTGACAAAAGACAGCTGCTGCTGACCGTTGTTATGGTTTTCTGTGTTTCGCTCGACTCCAGCTGAGCGATGGGCTGAATGGAGATTGCAGCCCAAACCTCATCACATAAATTAGGGCTGCCCTAGTGGCTCGTCATTTTATGGCTGTGTTGTAGGAGGGTTGTACACTGCCTGGGGGCACAAAAGCAAGGTAAGGCCCCATTAATTAAGTCTGGGTTTGGCCCCCCTGTCAAATACGATAGTGCGTTCAGGTGCACTGAAAGAAATTAAAGTCTTTTGGGATTTGAGTCTGTAAAGATTTTCTAAGTATTCAAATTAACTGAGGGCTTTGGGGGTGAGGATAAACCTCATGCATGCAGGTAAGCAAACCGTGATGGTGTTTCAGCTGTGGATAGGTTCTATAAACATCTTTATGGTGACTTACAGGCTTTGTAAAAGGACTTTAAAGAGGATGTAAATGGAAATGATTGTAAATTATGTTCACTCATTTTCAAGTGCACAGTAAAAACCAGGACCACAGCATTGTTCTAGGGTGACTAATGTTTTACACTATGAAAGTAATCAAGTTTGATAAGAGCTTCCCATATTTTATTTCTATTTTATTCACTGGTGCTCCTTGGGACTTGCAGAGATGAGAAAAAAGCTCCCACATGCCTGTATGGGGTACATACCATGGGGGTACAAAATGCTCCCAGGGTACGTTTGTCCCTTGAACTCCCACCACTCCTGTATTCCTGCAGTGAGGCATCCAGCAGAGCCAAAATGGGGAGGGTTCAAAGTCCTCTCTCTTCCGCCGTCCTTTCCTGAAGTCGTAACAGCTGCACCAAGGTCAGCTTTTTCTGGTTTCTTTCTTTCCTGCTGATTCTCCATCCTGTTAAAGTGTAACACGCGCATGGGCGTTCTCTGACCCCAAATCTACTCTAGCACAGCTGAAAAGAAAGCTGAAAGCAGAGGGGAGGCTGCTTTTCTTTCTATCGAAATTAAATCTGGCTTGAAATCTGGCTGTGTTTCACAAACTGCAGAGTGCTTTTCTAGTGAGTCTCTGATGGAGAGCAGTAGACAAATTCTACCATGCTGCAGTAATGCAGGGCTGTGCCAGCCCCCCAAGGCTACTGAAATGTTTTACTTCAGGTGTATCCTAGTGCAAGTAAAGGTGGAATTTGTCCCTTTTGAGTTTAATGGCTGAAAAATGTCTCTGAGTTCTAGCCGGACTGACCATGCATACCTGTCTCCTCCTGTGCAGGCTAATGTGTTGAGTGACCTGCAAAAATATCAGAATTACCTGTTGAAGATTATTGTCTTATTCAGTAAGAACAGATACGCAAATGATAGGAAGATTTCCTAAGAATCCCTAAGTGTGCAGTGTTCTAGGGAATTTCCGTTTGCTGATTTAAAGGTAAGAATTCCAGGAGGAAAAGGGTGAGTGAGCGCTTGTGGTCATCCTCAGTGCCTTCCTGTCTGCCAAGACCATCACAGGGTCTCTGAGATTCCCACCCAGAGTCACTTCTGTGTGACAGAAATTGCTGGGTTAGAAATGGACTCTCTCCACCTTAAAACAGCTCAAACATATGTCCAAAGCTCTGCTAGACCTGTTTCTGTTCAGCAGTGGACCTAGGTGCAGGCTTAATTCTGTGCCTCAGTTACATGAACTGGGGTCCAGCTGATGGAGGTCTCATAGATTTAGTAATCCCCTGAAAGTTCAGTGTGTTTTTTGGAGCTCTTCTGACAAAGAGGGAACTTAATAAGGTACTTACACATTTTCTGGTGGAAATCGAAGTGGTGGAGTCCTGCAGCAGGCAGATCAGTGCAGGTCAGGGGGAAATTGCTGTCTTTTAAATAACAGCGTGCAAAACGCTCATCTCCACAAACACCCAGGAGACACCCCGCCATGGCTTTTGAAGCACTTTGCCCTGGACAACCTGCTGCATCTGCTCCTGCCACATGATCCGTTCCGTCAGGTTTTTGCATTCCTTCTGCCAGCATCAGCCTTGCTGCTTCCCCACAGGCTTCGGTACCTGTTGAGCACGATGGGCACACAGGCCAGGAAAGCTTTGCCATCAGCTGTGGCACCAGCAGGGTCCATGCCTGTCCTGTTCATGCCCGTTCTAAGTTCTGCATGAATCCACATCTGTACTTAAACCAAATGTCGTTTTTTTTCAGCGTTCTCTCCTTTAGAATGAGATTTTGGAATTATTGCCTGAAACAATCTTTGCACCTCCTATTTACAAACCTCTTGGTTCCTGCATTTCCGTTTACTGCAGAAAGAGTAGGTGGAGAGGAAGCAGAAAGAACACCAAGCTGCTCAGTGTGGAATTTTTTATTTCTCTTGCAAGTCAGTTTGAGTATCTTTATTATTTCCGCCTCCTGCCTACTTCTCTCAAGATCTTTGAACTCGTAGGGCTACTTAAGTTTCTCTGCTTATTTTCGTGCTGTCAAAAAAAGGCTGGGCTGCCAAAAATATACTCTCAACCCTGGAGATTTCCTCCACTTGGGACTTGTGCTGAAAGAGTGAGTGAAGGTCCCTTAGGGAATAGCTCAGCTGTTTAAAGCTACTGGAAGCTGTGGCAGGTGTATGGGCTTTCCCCTGTATGCTGTCTTCATCAGATGAGAGAATAATTGCTCATGCTCAGTACAGACAGGTGTATTGGCAGTCCACTGCTAATAACTCAAGGATCTGTCATTCAATTCAAGGAAAACAATTATGTTGGTTTGTCTTTCTTCTCTTTCTTTTTTTCCCCCTGATTTTTCTTTTAAAGAAAGTATCAGTGTGGGAGGAAAAACTCCAAACAGTGGAGTGAAAAATGAAAGGCAACTGTTGAAATAAATCCAGATTGCTAAATCTTATCTCTCCACTGAACATACACATCTGTTCCTCTGTCTGCTGTAACCACGTGTTAACTCCTCTCTAGCTGCTTTTGTCACTACCCTCTTCCTTTCCTTTTTTCCTTGCACAAATTATGCTACATCTTGTCAAATTGGAACAACACAAATACTACATGAAGTACATCTTGCCGATAAGAGACACGTTGTTTTCCACTGACTGGAAAAAAACAATGGAGATATTTTGATGCTGGAATCTGAAAAGTCTCTTGTTCCATCCATTCATTACAGTGTCAGTCCAAGTAACATCAGCATGACTGTAACAATTCTAACCATCCTAAAGAATGGCCATTCTGAAATATGGCTTTATGAAAAGCTCATAAAATGCAATTACTGTCCAGCTTTGATTCAGACTCATAAGAGTCCATTTAAGAATTCACGTTTTTATTACCCTGCAAAATACTGAAATCTGGGGATTTGGTTTATTGTTTTAATTCTCTCCAGCTGAATGGAACTACCTGTTATATATGTTCACTAGAGCAGCACAGGTCAGTACATAAAAATAAAAGTTATAGCAGTACATAAGGCGGATTGCTCTGTTAAACAGGATGGTGAAATACGATCGTGCCTTTCACTCCCTGTGGGTTTCTGGTAGGATTTAACCATGTATGGGGCTTTTCAGTGTGAGTGCCCATTAAGCTGCCGTGGGAGGGAGGTTTGCACAATATCTGAGCCTCGGGGAGGCACACACGAGGTCAGGTACTCGGGGTCAGTCCCGTGCCAAGGGCAAGTTTCCTGCTGACTACACAGCTCAAAGTAAAGACGGTCTCCTGCTTTCGTTTCACAGATGGGCTGCTCTGTCAAAGTACTTGCAGCTGCTAATACAAATCTTGAGCTACTGGAGATCAAGCAAGAGCACAAATCTCTGGCCCCCACAGCTCGCTGCTGTCTGGAAGTGTGTTGACAGAAAGGGGCCAGGTAGGCACCAGTGCAGCATCCCTGAGACAGTGCTAAAGGGCACCATCATCCTCCCAGTGCCTGAGCAGAAGTCATTCCCTGGTTTCCTTGCCCATGATCAGAGGGGAGAAGCTCCCTTTCATTGCTAACTCTAATATATGCATTAAAAAATTGCCAGCAAGCTTCTTGGAGGGGAATGATACAAGAACAGAGTGCAACAAATGATATTACCTACAGTATTTGTATTCTCTTTCAGAATGAGCTAGTACTCAGCTTCTTCCTCAATTGGTCCAAAAATACCTTGGCAGAAGAGTCATCATCTCTGACCTTAGGTATGTGTATTACCAATTTTATTTCTTTTCCAATAAATTATGATCCTTGGTAATATTATGCAATAAAGTGTTTAGATGGTTTGAGTCTTTTTAGGATATAAGGACACCAACAAATAATTCCTGATTTCTCAAGGACTCTGAAAATGTGTTACTAATGTCACCTGTAGATTTCTTTCTCTTTGACATATTCCCTTCAGCCTTGCTTCGTTTCTTTTTGAATAAACATGCTTATATGCAAAGCAAAACTTTATTTACACAAACTGTGGCAGGTTTCTCGTTTTACAAAACAAAATATTCAAAGATTTTGGAGGAAAGGATGTGAGTCATGACAAAGCACAATGTGTGCTCGCACAAGCAAAGAAAATCAGGGGTGACTTCTAAAGTAATTTTCACAATGAGTGGAGCAGGTAAATAACAGAACATTATGTTAATGCTTAGGCATACATTATTAATGACTGTGGTAATTCACTTCCTGCTAAATGAGATGCTGCACTGTTCCCTTAGCCTATCTAAATACTTAACCCATTTTCCTCCTCTGTTCAGCACCTAATTTAATCTAATTTCTGACATTAGATAGTCAAAAGCATAAACCATAAAAGGTAAACTCTGAATGTTTATTGTCTTCCACTCCCTCAGTTCTGCGCTGATAATAATCTTCTGTACTCAGTTTTTAGGCAAAATAAAAACTCATAAAGGAGTCTGCAGCTACACTCTGCACCACAACAATTCAGCTGGTTGTTATGTGCTCCGAGTGATAGGATAGTTTCCAAGATCATCAGTTTTCCACATTTCAGAAAGGATTGTATCTCTGCCTATTTAGTTTGCATGTCCATTAAGTTAATTTAATCCCTCTGCAGACAGAGGTTTCATTATCTCTTTTGCTGGGACCATTTTTTTTAATCCATCAGAACAAAATAAATCCCATTCTGGCTTCTCAGCCCCTGGAAGACTCCCCCTGTGCAGAGTTTATTTGATTAGGCATGCCATTATCATATTAAACCCATTATGACTATCGAAAATAACCGATGGTTGTTCTAACTTTTACAAAGGATCAAGGAGATAATGCAAAAATGTCCTAAGTGTTAGGAATGTGTAGTCTGGGTCCATGGGCTGCCTCTCTCTGTAGGTGTCTTTAAGCAAAGATACAGATGTGAGAGTGAGCTGAGCCACAAGGCAGTTGAAGTCCCAGAATCATTTTGAAATGTCACTAATATTCAGCTGCCTAATTATTACAGAGAATCTGGGTGTGAAAGTTTTATGCAAAATCATGAACTGAATCTCTAACAAAATTGAGAAATAAGTTGCAACATCATAATTCCTACAGTGGTGTTCTGAGCCAGTATAGTCTGAAGGATCCATCCATTTCTGTTGTCAGTGACAGCAAAATCAAGGAAGAGAATGAAGAAACCGAGGCAAAAATGTGGTTAGTGGGTGTTTGATGAAAGCTGTGTGACAGGTAACCCAGCCTGCTCCTCACTGTGTAGTTAGTGGTGGTGAGGGTCACAACATGGTCGGGGAAGATTAATGTGTCTCTGGCCTTGAGCAGTGAGGTTACAGGGGGCTTCGTTTTTTCCTTTTCAAGAACTCTGCCTTTTAATGTTTGGATACTTCGCTTCTGGACTTAGGGCAAAACCTTTTTTTAAAACGGGAAAATAACGAGTAAAACCCAACCCCCAAACAAAAGGAGCTCTCTTTAGGCCTAGAAAATTGATCACTATCATTTACGGATAAACTAGCAGTAGAACAAAAGGTCCAAAGAGCGAGTTCAGACCTGGCAAACACAGGGAACAGGAATCCTGGGCTGAGTTGCTCTGGATACCGCACCACTCGGGGTGAGCTGTGGAAGCGGGTGAGCTCAGCTGCCAGGGGACCTGCCACGCATGTGCTAATTGCCCACCTGAGAAATACATTGAAACATAAACACTGCACAGGCGTTTTGCTACTCTCCACCTCGCCTTTGGAGTCAGGCTGCTGCCGTGCCCCGCTGAGCTCGCTGAAGCCTTTGTTCCATGGCATTCTGCATGCTGTTGGCATCCAGGGGAGACGCAGGTCCAGCTGAGGCAGGAGGTGTCTGGTCATGCCAAGGTGCCAGGTAGCAAACCAGGAGTGGCCCTGGAGGTTCTTGCTGGCTGAGGATGCCCAGCAACACTCTTGATTTGAAGGTAAACTCTGCAGTAATGCCATAGTCAGTCTGGGGAGGACTTAAGTTCACTGAGCCTGCAGGAAAGAGGTGGTTGCTGTGAAAAATAAGCACATTTTTCCCCCACAAATTTAATTGCTTTCTGAGGTTATAGGGTTCTTAATATTTGTCTGTTTTGAGAAATAACTCAAGTTTAATATGGCCTGTAGCTTTCCATGGATCTGGTAAATTCTCTCTCAAGCAAAAAAATCATCTGTCTCTTGGTTAGGATCAATATGAAATAAGATTAATGCCCAATAGGATCAGGTTATGAATTTTGATCAAACCAGCATCTTTCTCTTACACTGCTTTAATTTATAAATGTTGTAGGTAATTACACTTACTAAAGTAAAATAAAAATTAAAATTTATGAATTTGTACTCTGCTCCTAGCAATAGAGAGATTAGAAATCATTGTTAAATTTACTTGACATGAATACTGAATCAGCACTCCCAGTGGGGTGAATTCTGAATTATCCTGAATATTGTCAGCATTTCATTATACCAAGCTCACTACAAGGCAGGGAGAGCAGATATCAGGAATGATTTCACAATCAGACTTTTATAAAGGCCCTTTAAAAAAGGAAGGAAGAAAGAAAAATCATCAAAAATATTTTTATATCGTGCTTGTTTATTTTTCTTCTCTCGAGTTTATATCTCCTGAAAATATTAATAAGTCAGACTGTTTGGGTTCTGCTATGGGCTATAACATTGTGCAGCCCAGCCCCAGTTCTGGCATCTTTAATTAGTGCTCCATGTGTTTATATGAGCCTCTGTCCTTGAGGTGCAGAGGGGAGCAGGTTCTGCGTCCTTCTAGAGGGAGATCCAGGTTTCCAGGAAGGTTGTAATATGGTATTCCCCTCCGTGCAGAAACACAAATAGTCCCTGGGGCGAGCAAGGCTCTCTTGCTCACGTCCCGTAGTGTTTTGATGTTCTGAAGTTGCTTGCTCTTGATGTAAAGCTTTTGCCCCAAGTTGCCTTCCTGATTTAGTCACATTTACCCATAAGCACCCCTGGTTGGCTCAGAGGACTAAAGCACTGAGACAGGCAGTGTGCTTAGAGCTGACTGTATGAAGTCAGATGCTTTAGAGGCTGTAACTACAGCAGGCAGATGGTTGGCTTGGGGCGTTCAACCCCAGCCCTGGAAAACCAAGCGGGTTCCAGTGCTCTTTGATGCCAGATGTCAAAACAGGCTGTCACCAAGGTCTAAGAAAAATCTGAGGGTGCAGAATGCAGAATAACGCTGAGCTCCCTGATGGCAGTGCGTTGACACTTAGTTAATTAGTTTCTTCAGATTGCTTTGCAGTCCACGTGTGAAATGCAATGTTTGATTAAGTTATAGTTTCCCTATTGATTTTGTCAGTAGCATCTTCCTCGCCATTTATATTTCTCGAACGTTGTGCACAGTGTAATGCAGGGCTTGTTTTAAGGTGCTGCTAAGGAAAAAGTTGCACAAATGGTAGAAGATGGAGCTGGTAGTTCTCCAGCACGCCAGAAAAGACCACCTAGATGAAGCAAAGAATTGCATACTTGACTACTGTGATGATCATTTCGCCTTCAGCAGAAATCTGAATGCTAATTGCCTTCATTTCTTCATTTGGAAAGACAAAAGGACCCTCAGTTTTCTCATGTTTAGGTTCCTTGATAAGACATTATAAACTGGCACAGTGTTTGGGGTTTTCTGTAGCAGCATTGGTGGCTGACTTCCATTGCTGGGATACACAACCTAAATCAGAGAGGAAAAACTACAAGTGCTCCAGGGTCCTCATTTGGTATTTGACAGCTTTTGCATCGACACCAGTGAGCGAAGAATCGATCCCTGGGGGGAACTCTTGCTTCAGCAGTAGCCAGAGTAGCTTTGTCCTGTACCTGCCACAGAACAGCACTTGGTCCTTGTCTAAAATGGGCTGCAAGTAGAGCTTGACATTTCCCAAAAATGCAGGGCCTGAGCTCAAGTCCATCTGCCCAAGCTGGATAGATTGGAAGTAATTATTGTACGTGTATTCTATTATCATTTGAAGCTCAAATCACCTGGACTTCAAAGAGGCTGTGATCTAGCACAGAGTGTGGGAAAACCAAAAATGTACCAGCTGAGTGTAGCTAACAGTAACTGGGTTTTATTACGAAATATAAGCAATAGAGGTCTCCTCCATGTTTATCAGATTTCCCACGCTCTGCTATTTTTATTTCCCTTCCTTTTATTTTTTTTTCCATTAGTACTCAATTTATCGCATAGTGAGAGCGAATATTTTAGTGGTAGTCATGCCCATAGTGTGTGTTTCAGGCTTCATTTTGCATATTCAATTAGAAATGCATTTTTCCTTCCTTTTTTTTTTTTTTTTGTTCGAAACTTATTTACATTTCTTACTTTCAAGGAAAAAAGAAAAAAACAAAACAACCCCCACAGAGAAATTCCTTCACTGGATATAAGCACCACACTTTAAAAATTAATGAAAAAAAAGGCACAGGGAGTGCTGGTAGGAAAGGGGGGGCACGGTGATCAGCTGGATTCTGATGATGTAATTTAGCCTCTGAAATCTGTTGCTCTTGCTGAACCACTCGTGGTGACTCGCTGCAGTTCACAAAATTAACAGAGCCCCACAAGTGAATTGTGCCCTTATGTTAAAACACAGCTGCCCTTGTGCTACGCGGTGTGTAATAACCTAGAATTCTACATTTCCTGTTGCAAATTCAAAGCAAAAGGACTCACAGCTTAAAAAAAAATGGTAAAGTGGCTTTGCATGAAAAAAAAAAAGGAGGAATTGAATTTTATGGGCTTCTTCTTACCCTGGAAAAAACTCAGCGTTGTCTGGTTCATGGAGTTTTCATCCCCTGTCCCTCCCTGTTCCTATTTGCATACCACAAGAAGTGAAATAAGGTACAGTCTTGCCAAGTGATTTGTCAAAGTTCATAAGGGAGAATAACAACTGAAGATCTGCTACTCAGTCTTCTAAGTCCCAGCTTAGCGATTTCTTCCTGAGATTTCAATGCTTCAGGAGTGTTTCGGGCCCTTCTCTAATTAGGATGTGATTAAAAATGTAGTTTTGTAGTCTCTAAAGGGGAGAAATTAGAGATGGATTCATATTCTGAAATTCCATTCCAAACATCATAAACTCAGGCTGCCTGGAAAAATTATATTATGGCACTTGCGTGTACGCACTGTGTTATTTCTAATTCATTCGAGTTCCCTTCCTTAGGATAAATGGCAATTACACTGGCTCGCTGGCTGCCAGGAGTACATGACACCACTGTCGCTGTGCCTGCTTAGCAGTTATTTTAGTCTCTCTTCACTCCAGAGGTTACACGTTTGGTTTCTTCAGAAAAAGACACCCAACGTGGCTTACTCATTATAGCATCCCCTGTGCCGCCTCCTCTGCTGAGCAGCAGGGGAAAGGCTGAGCAGAGGGAGTTGGATTTCCTCCTCCCACAGCCCTGCCTGCAAGAGCTCTGGGGCACATGTGAGGAGGAGAGGGCAAGAGTGAGACAGGGAGTGCCCAGGTGTCTGCTGAGGCTGAAAGGGACACATGGGAACCCTCCTGCTGCCACGAACAGTTGTGGCACCCCCTAAAAAGCCTCCTGTGGCAGTGCATAACCCTGCTGCGTGATGGCTGTTCTTTCATTCTCATCATCCTTTCCCACTGCTCCTGCTCCTCAGAAGATGTGTTTCTATTTAAAGCATTAACTACCACTGTATTGTCCTGCCTCGAGTCGTTGTGTCACCCTGCCATGGGTTTAGGGCTGGTGTGTCAGTGGCAGATCCCAGGGTGCAGGAAGGTGAGCAGGACTCCTCTGTCTGAGGTCTCAAGAGCAGCTACTACTCTAATGGGGAGGCAGGAGAGCAGAGCCCAGCTCGTGAGACATCCTTGTTTTGATGTAAGCTTAGCTCAGGATTGAGTCCTTACTTTTTTCAGGTAAATTAGTGGTTGTAGTGCAGCTTTGGTCTAATTAAATGAAGCCCTGTTTGCCTAAATGAAACCAGGCAGCTTCACACAGGCAGTGTCTGGGCTGTCTTTGATGGTGAGCAAGTGGTGCAAAATGGCTCAAGTCCAGCTCCTGAGCCCCTGCTCAGGTGAAACACTGCAGAATGAGGATGTCAGACAGGTGTTGAGGAGAGGTTGTGCTCACCATCACCTGGTTTACCGTGGTAAAAGGCATTTTCCCTCTGCTGTGTTTCTTAGCTGTCTCTGCAGGGGCTGGTGAACCACATTACTTACCCAGCTTCAAGGACACACCTTTTTGGCAGGGAAGAAAGCTGGCTCAGTGCCCCCAGCAGAAAGATGGACCAGGATTTGCTTAGTCATTTCTTCCACATGATGAGACTGATTCTTCTTGCCTGGAAAATGAAAAATGTTTTTTTCAGTGGGAATTGAATCAGACTGTCTAAGTACATCTTAGTAGAAAAATCTATGAAAGCAATGGGTTGCATGAAAACCAGCCTGGAACAGAAAAAGTACAGAATGAGGAAGGGAGAATTTATGTATGGTGGTGTTTCTCTTATTTGTTTTGGAACTGGTCAGGTAACTTGTTCTTTTTTTCCCTTTTTTCCTTTTTTTGTTCTCTTGGGAACTGGGAAAAAAAAATCCAGTGTTTTGTGTTTTAACCAGACAGGAGAACTGTAACAATGGTGGATAGTGTCATCAGTGCCTGCCAAAAAAAAATCCCCAATTATTTGTCACTCAAGCATAAATTTCCCACTGAATTTCAGATTGATGGCAATTAGTAAACAGAAAATCTCACTGGCAGTTAACAAACAGGAAAGAAAATGAGCACTGCATGTCAGACCACTTTCTTCCATCACACTCCTTATCCGTGTTTTCTAATTTCATCCCTGATTTAAGCACTCAGCGGGTTTTTATATATTAGCTAATGTGTACTTCAATATTTTACGGATCTACTTCCTCCAAGCTGTTAACTAAAAAATCAAACTGTGTGGCCTTTTTTAGGTCCTCAGTCAACTGGCCACATGCCTGGAGTACAATTGGTCATATCCTACGAGAACACCCGTCTGACAATAATGCTGAAACACATGAGGAACATCGTGAGTATTTTTATCAGAATGTATAACTCACAAGGCCTCGCGTTTGCAGAGCACTGTGAAAACATTAATCTTCAAACAACCTTTCTGGGATAACTAATTTCAGCTCAAAGTAATGACAGTGCTGTTCAGTCATGATTTAACAATTGCTTTCTTCCTTTGAGCTCACTCAATATGGTTACAGGTGTGAGACAGATACAGAAACTGGATTTCCTTAATGGCTGCTAATGGCCTTTCCCAAGAAAACCAATTTTGATACTGTTTTGGCCCTCTCAGCTGACACATTTTGATTGCAGTCAGACATAAGGCATCATGCAGCAGCATGACTTTTTGCAGCATGTCAGCCTGGCACGATGGATTGATTACCCAGACATTTCTCTCTGGTCCAGCATGACTGTCTACGAAGAGGGAAGAGCTCAGCAGAGGGAGCAGTGGTGTATTTTAAGGAGCAGTGTCATTTGGAGGCGTGCTGCTCAGCTTTGTAACACGCTGTCAGGAGGCTGAGAGGTAAATGTTGAGCGTTCCCGGAGCCAGGCTATGGGAGGGGAAGCTGGCAGTGCTCCTGCAGCACAAGGCAGGTGGAATTGGCTGCTGAGGGTGACTTCAGAGATGGAGCTGGGGCTGTGTGTGATCTCTCACTGGAGGAGCGTGCCGGCTGTTCCATAATGAATTCCATGCCTAGATGTGCTCCTGAATTCCCATGGCTCACGTCTCGAGTAATGGCTGTGGCAAGAGAGCCTTTATTTGTTTAGCTAGGGGATTAGAGCATTTATTAACTGTTGTGGGTTCTCAGTGCATAGTCTATGGCACCTCCATCCCAAACTGGATTGCAATCCCTTTTCCTAAGAGGGGCCAAACTGAGGGGCTTTTGTGAGCACCAGCCAGTAATAAAATGAGGCTGATTGTTTAATTAGTGATATGAGACACATGAGGCTTACATAGCTCTGACTGTTCTCTGCTGGCCACTCTGGCTTCTCATTTGCAATTCAAGCATCTCCATTCTGGTCTATAACACTCAATACATCTCTGTCCTGAGACCTGTTTTCTGTGTCCTGTGTGCCACTTTGACGGGTGAGATCAGCCTCTGCTGGCAGGTCCAATTCATACAAACTTTACCTTCAGGTTGTAGCTCAAGACCCTCTTTATTTTTTCTGCTGAGCTTTTTAAATCTAAGTGACTTTGATAAACTTCTGATAAAGTTCTAGTTGGTGGGAGGGGCATATTTAAGTGATTGCCATGCTGATGATGTCATTAAGTGTTCAAGCAGGTGATGTGGAGATGCACACAAACGATTTGCAGGTATTGGAATTAGTGTTTCCTTCTCCTTGTTTCCATCATTTGAAGGGTGTAGGCTCCTAACTGTGTTCTTAGGAAGTTCCAGCCATTTAATTAAATGAAAGTAAATTACAGCATCGATAGCTGTGCAGTGCAAACATGAAATCCAGGGTTCTGTTCACTTCATTATGGAAAGGGACAGTACAACTTGAAGTTACTGTGCTGCTTTTGAAAGTGGGTGACTTAAATCCATTTTAGTGAGTTTGCAGAGAAGTGGTAGAAGTCCCGTTCAGCAAGACTAACAATGATTCATGACTTAAAAATAAGGTCATTGTTTTGGCAGCCTAACTTAAGCAATCATGTTTTTAAATCCTGGCCTTCCAATTCCTTCCTTCCACCTGGCCATCCATCCGTTGTCATCTGATCTGAAATATTAAATTGTAGTGCTTCAGGGTATTGTGATACTGGACTGCCTTCAGACCAGTAACCTACAAAAGGAAGGTTCTTTACCCCATTATTAATCTTCTCAGCTTCCCAGCCATATAAATCAATATTTCTGATGTGCTCTCTTTTCTTTTTCCTTTCCTTTCCTCTTCTTTTTTTTGGTTGAGCTGAACAGGGATTTTAAAAGTATGCCAAGATCATATCTTATTCAAGACATGTTAAAGCTATTTCAGGTATATTCAGTCTTTTGCAGAGTCTCACTAATTATGTTTTAGTGGTTCATCTGTGCAGAGATTACTTTGCTATCTTGTTTTATTTTATAATTTATAGTAAATAATTTTTGTTCTGCTCTTCCCTATTTAATTTATCTCTATAAAGAGATTTTATGATGTGCTCAGATGTGAAAATAATTGTAGTAGGCCAAATTAATCCCAAATGTAGCTTCACAGAACTGACAGGAATTGTGATAGAGACTTTTGATCCATGTAAATAAATTTGATTTAGTATTTGTGTGGGTTTACTTCTAGGAGTTTTAATAGGAGATCTAAATCCTGCTGTGCAAACCCTATATTGATATACAATGCACAAGAGACTCCCTAAGGAGCTGGTATTTTTTATAGCCACTCACAGGTGTCACACTGGCTCTTTAAAGGAGGAAGCCAAAAGACTGCAGTGCTACAACTTTGCAGGAATTTTTCGTGAAGGAAATTTCCTCATCCCTGCGGGGTGTCGCAGAGAAAAAATGCTGAAGCAGTGGAGAGAGCACTGGTGAGGTGCAGACCTAGCAGAGGACTGTCTGACGTGGGTGCACGCGTGGACTCCACACTCCCTTTGGGTCTGATGCACCCACACGTGCCTGATTTGCTGCAGATGTACAGATCCCATCCCTAGATCAGCTTCAGTGTCCTCTCCCTCACCGCTGCAACGTTTCAGTTGTGTTAAAAGTGCCAGTCCTGCTTGAAGAAAACTCTATCGAAAATTCTGCAAAGACTGACAACAGCCTTATGGATTTTGTGGCTGGAAAGGACCATTAATCTAATCCAACCTTCTGTAAAGCAAAAGCTGTATTTTTTCACTAAGGAAATACTTGCAGCCAAGGAAACTGTTTGAACACACAGATGTTAAGCCTGGTTGTTAATGTTTGCCTACAGTTTAAGGCTGTGGGTGCACAATGAAGACAAGTTCTGTTAAACAGATATTTATAAGATACTAAAAATGTTTCAGTCTCAAGATTTCCCTCAGCAATTCATAGTTTCATTTGAATCCTGGGATTCTGTAAGTTAGGTGGCTCACTGCTTCTGCTTATGATTTGAGTGGCGTTGCCATGATTGCTGAGGAAAATAACTTTATATTCGGTTTTCAAATATACAAAAGCCATGATGCCAATGAAATGCAATTTTCCAATCATGTATATTACAAAACTTGAAGCCAGCCTATCAGGGCATTGCTTGCTCCTCTCAAATGCAGACAGTGCAACACTGGGCACTTTATGCAGAGGGACTACAGGCAATATTGCCTTAATAAGGTGAGGCTGGGGTAGAGGGAAGCATTTGTGTAGGGGTGAAAACCTTAGAGGCCTGGAGAGTTTGCCTCTGGAGGATATGGCTGATGGAGAGGTGAGACAGGGCAGGCTTATTCTATAAAAACAACAGTGCAGTACCTGGCGAAGTGCACTAAGTGGTCTTAGGAGGAATATAAAGGAGCCCCAGGGGAGGTTTATTTTGGCCTCTGAAAGGATTTGTTACCTTAGAACAAGAATAGTCCAATTGTGGCAGCACAATATCCAGAAAAGCAGCAGTAGGCAGGAACAGGAGCGCTGGGGGAATGCTGCTCTGCCTTAAAAATGCGCCTTGTGCAGATGTGGAGGTGGATTCACGAAAACTGAAACACGTGTAGGTTTTGAACTTGAAATGTTCAAGTCCAGTTCTGTGCACCTGTGTTAGCCAACACAGCGAGTGGGGGATATCGAGAGCCCACCAGGTCTCACACAGGGCTGACTATGGCCTGGTTTAGTTCCACACAGCCAGAAACAGCCAGGCTATCTACTGGTGCACTGCTGGGCTTGCTCACTCCTCAAAAAAATACCAGAAGCAACAGGAATAGCCATTGCTGACATCCAGAAAAGGGTTTCTAACATATTTCCTTGCCTGCTTCATGGAGAAGCAAAGGGAGCAGTGGTTCAGCATTGGCTCAGGAGGAAGGCTGCTTTTTCCACTGGCTTCATTGCCATGACTTCAGGCATGCCCTGTTTTCCTAGATAAGCAGCTAAACTTTCAATCCTCACTGATAAATACTTTTGCCCATTACTCCTTGTGGACAGAGTAACTCCTCAGGGGTAGAGGGGAGGAGAAACAAAGCCAAGTTATCCTGCACCTCATTCCAATAAATGTAAGATGTTACTAGAATTCAGGAAAGCGTGCGTGGGCGATGAATTCAGGATCGATTTTACAGGAGGAAAATTTGCTGGAAGAAAAATAAACTCCTACAGTTCTTTGCAAAAGTACTTCCAGCTTTCCTTTTATAAAAGCTCTGAAGCTGTCATGTACCACTCCTGGTGATTAATGATTCTGGGATAGCTGATATGTGGGTGACGAATCAGTAATCAGCTTTAGGCTTACACAGACATCCAGCCTCTTTCCATTTCGAGTCCTACACCGTGCGAGTACAAATTGCTTCCAAAAATGTTTGTGAGATGCAATGGTTTAAATATGTTGGGAAGAAAGGTGGGAGAAAGGCCAGTCTTTCCCAAATCCAAAGGGATGCAAGCTAAGCCTGCAGCACAGGGCTGTAGGGATGTTCCCACCTACAGTACAGGTAGATGCTCTGCTGCCTTTGCTGGGTCTTGTCCCAGCTTGAGCTGGGAAAGAGTTGGGGATCTTTGTTCAGTCTTAGTTGGTTCCCATCATTCCTCTCATGGGCTCACTAACTTTTACACTTTATGGCTATCATTATATAGATTTAAGTGGAAAATATATACTACCTGCCAACAACGCAGTGCCTGCCAGTGAAATAAAAAGCCACATTATCCTTTCAGAATATTATGAATGTATACTGCTTTCCTTACTGCAGCCCGTGGATCAGCCAACAGGGATTGGAATGGAGGTGTAGATGCTGAAAAGCTTTGGTAGAGAAATCTTTCAGCTTTCTGCAGCGTTCTGGGAGAACTTTGCAGTTCTCACAGAAGCTATGAAAACACTGCTGTGGGTTTTTGTAAACTAACTCCTTATCTTGCACCTGGGTTTGTTATGCAGGATTGTTATGGTTCTAGCTTTCTGATATTTTGGAATAAGTGTCTTAGAGCTTGACCAATCCCCTCAAGGGGTGGATGGCCGAGCACCCAACTGTCTTATGCCATTCAACACACTCTTTGCGAACCCTGTTATAAAAGATGAATTAATTAATTAATACACTACGAACTGCTTTCTTCCTGAGCTTGGATCGTGTTGTTTCTCGCCTTTCTCGGTACTTTACAGTGACATGGAGGTGCACAGGTGGGCAAGGCAGGGATGGAAAACAAGTGGGAAAAAAAAATGACTTTGAGTTGAACAAAGTTATCCAGAGAGTATCAGTGACAGAATTAAATCACGAGCTTGGCTGATGGAGGGAGGTAACACGTTCAGGTGAAGTTCTCCTTAGACTGGCACAAAAAAAAACAAAATAAAAAGCCGTGGCAAGAAAGCTGTTGTACTAACTCTAGCTTATAAAGAATTTGGATTTAGTTTTATATTCATAGAAAATTCTTTTACTTTTAAAGTGAAAGGAAATTAGCTCAGATAAACTATGTTCTCCATTAGACTGAAAATTAGCTGAACACCTCTAAATAAAGGGTACTACAACTCAGCAGAAGTTTAAATTGGAAAGAGATGAGGTCTGTTCTGGTGGCACAGGGATTACTGTTGGATTCAAACATATTTGTTATGAAAGGTGTTTGACAAATATGTTGTACAGAAAGTTGTGTTATTATTTCTTGTTAAACCCTTTAATCTGTCACAGTCACAGTACTGCCTCAGCTCTAAATTCTAACTGCTCACTTTTAAATAAGTAATTCCCTACACAGTTGATATGTGTTGAATAAGGAAAAAAAAAACAAAAAACCAACAACAAACAGTGAGCTCTGTTTAATAGCATGAGTGATCTGGGAGATGAAGGTGAACAAAAATGAAATTTACCACTGGTTGCAAATGAAGAAAACATTAAAAATAATAGTGCAGGCAGAGCAAGATCAAGAGAATAAAAGTAATTTCCAGAACCCTACAACCAGCTTGGACAAATGAAAAATATTTCCTTGGGGAGGGAGAGATCTATATCCCACAGTAATGTGTAGATAAAACAAGCACATGGTAAGACATGAGGTTGCTACAAGAGATGCCAATGAGAAAGGCCAGATCCTGGTGTCATGGGGCAGAAATGAAGTAGTTCATCTTTGTAAGGCTTTCATGGTAAACTATTTCTCTCAGGATGTTTTTTTTAACTAGAATACAAGTTCAAAGAACAGTTCTCAGTAGGGTTGCTGGGGAGTGATTGATTCTTCAGGAGTGATTTATTGTTACTAAAACTTAGTTAAGAACAGACTAACAAGGACACGAGTCAATTGTGCAAATATTTAAGGGAGAAGACAGGAAGGTTCAAGAGGAATTATTTAGAACATTGAGCAAGAGCGTAAGTAGAGGTAATGAGAGCTAATTAAGGAGCAGAAATTGCATGTCTCTCTTACATAGCGAGATGGCATGCTGCAGAATAATTGAAAGAGAAGTGAAGGGAGTTTGTGCAGTTGGAGAACTTAAAAATAGGCATATCCAGACTTTTGTAGCTAATTAAGAAATTGAGAAGAAAAATAGTGCAGAATGAAGACACAGATCACAGTCTCATTGTTTCTTTACACGTTTTTATATTCACTTACTGTCTGGGCCCAGGCAAGGAGAGAAAAGCATTTGTATGTGACAAAAAGATAGAAACAGAACAACAGCTTTTGCCTGTGTTTCTTTTCTCAAAGGCTAATTTTCTTTCATGCCCTCTAACAGGCAGCAATGCTTTTAATCCCGAGTGATTTCAAAAGGAAACTGAAATGGGGATTTGTCTTAAGTATTTGTTCTCCTTTGTACCTTATTCAAAAGAAGAAATTCCGTTATCTATGTTTCTAAGAGTCAAAACAAGATCATTCTTATCTCAGCCAGTGTCATAGACTCTGTGAATAAATGTTCATCTGAAAATGAAGTGTTCCAAGCACAACAATAATACAGGGTTGAAAGCAACAGAATTTAGTTTCTTTATGGGCTTGGTGGTAATTCCAAAAAGCTTCAGAGACTTGTTCATGAAATCTACCCTCTGCATTCTACACCCTGCATCAACATTGCTTATCCACAGCATTATACAGTTCTAAAGCATGACTGAACCTTGATTTGTCTCATCTATGCAAAAAAAAACCACAGGCGAGTTAATTGACTTAAAGATAGTAATGCAGCAAGTGGTTCAGAAATCTGGAACATGTCGCCTTTTCTTTCAGAAAAAAATCAACTTCTATGTGATTCTTGCTCAAATCTTTTACTGGGAGTTGTACATTTATTCAATGCATTCCCACTACTGCTTTATATTATTTTTTCAGCCTTGGTAACTTTTTTATGCCCACATGGTACAGTGTGGAGCACACAGTAGTCGAGTCCCGAGCACTGGTGAAGGGTCAGAGCTTTGTCAGAGCTCGGGAGCTGGAGTTCAGCTCTGAGTGGGCTGGGTACAGACACAACCCATCCTATGATGTCTTTTTCTTTGTTGCTTGCTCAGAAACAGCAGTAAACACACACAGAGTGGTGTCATTGCTTGCTGGAGCTAAATTCTAACCCTCCTTGCCTGCTGCTGATGGTCTGTAAAAGGCAGGAGCCTGTTTTACACGGCAGTTACAGACTGTGGTTGTACAGACTCTTCCCCATTCCATTTGGGATTGTGTCTGTCCTTATCTCCTGTGCATTTCTTCAACTTTCTGGTTTCAGAGCACTAGAGAAATAAAGGCTTGGGAGAGAAACCCTTGTGACCACCTGAGAATCCTAGCCTTCATTTTATTTATTTCATTTCAGCAGAGATAGATGGGCTTTCCTCTTAAATGACTGGAGCAGGTGAGAAGCATTTTGCATAATTCTTAAAAAAGCCCTGAGTCTTTTGGGATCCAGTGTGTTTTCCAGAACTTCCTCCTTAAAAAACAACAACAACAACAGCAACAACAACAAACCAAACACAAATTTGGGATTTTTTAAATATTTAGCAAATAATTCCTGTTCCTTTTGAAAATCCCACTGTCTCTGTGCCTTGGAATCAGTTTGAAACTAAGATGCTCACATATGTGATACGCTGGAATCACAATTCCATCTCATTGTGATGGATCAACTGCCTGATCATGGCTGTTTTGAATACCATGAATTATCTTGCCTGACCTCCAGTGACCACTTCAGAATGGACCATTTTCCCATAAAGTCCTATTTCCAGCTCCATACGCACCTGTTTTCACTGGTGGTGAAAAAGGACCTGTCTCAGCTGGGGCCAGCCACCAATTTGGGGGCAATTTAGCCAAGTCCAGGCAGGAAACTCACAATATGACAGGGTGAATCTCTTGCTAGTCTCCCTCCTTGACAGGGTTATTGTTTTCCCATTTGACAGTCAGGACACCTTGGAAAGTGTTGGTCGTTGGTTCAGTCTTCAGAAATTTTGCGTCTCAGGACGGCTCTTACCCTATTTTGGCAGCACAGTTGTCCCCCTCAGGAATGCTGCATGACCAGCTGTTACAGCCAGGCTGCTCCAGTCCTGGCTGCTCTGCTGCAGGCAGGTTGGTGAGGATGCTGAAGGTATTGGACATAAGCTATATTTGGATATTCACATCAATAATGTGCATAGAGCATCTTTGCATTTTTAGCGTGGTAAATGACAAAGCCATCTGGAGGCTCTCTCCACGGACACTGCCAGATTTCCAAAAGGTAGGAAAGGCCTGCTCAAAAAAATGCTTTCCAGAATTTCCCTGACAGCAAAATATTTTTATTGCCCTGCATTGACTTGAGATAAATGCGATTTCTTCGTTGGTTGCCTTGCCACTGACCTCCACGGCAGCGATCTCTGTCAGTGTGTCTTCTGTCTTTATGTACGTAACCAGACGACCCAAAACAGCTGGGATAAGAAAATGTAATACAATAGAACTGCTGTGGAAGAGAAGCAGTTAAATATTTTCAAATTTTAGGCGAAAAAAGCCGTTGTTTGGGGAAAAAAATACCATATTTGTGCAATCCCTTTTGGCCAGTTGCTTTCCTGTTTTGTCTTGCCAATAGCAGACAGTGCAGGGTGCACTGTAGTGATAGAGTGGATTATCTTCTTTTGTAATTATTATTTAATTACTGCAAATGGGATTTTATTTTTCATTCTCTTTGAAGCAATTTGGAGATATTTTATGAGAGGAAAATGAAAAGCTCAGTGGCAGTGTAGAATGGAGGTGTTCATGCTTTGGGATGTGCAGAGCTCAAGGGAAGAACAAGGAAGGGTCTTCGATACCACATTTGGATTTAGGAAGAAACAACACAACCACCCATTCACACAGCATTCCCATTTCTCCTGAAGTTTATATATCATTAATCTGCTTTTGAAGGAACCTCTTGCTTTGTAATACTAATTTCTCAGCTCTTTAAGCTTAGAAGTAGCCCAGAGGATGTTCTCTTTTTCCTAAGGCAGAGGCTGTGTTTGCTAATTAAGCTGCAGCTTTGGAAGACAGGGTTTAGCCTTCCTCTGCTAAGTTACACAGGGACTCGGAGGAGGTGAAAAACAGCAGCAGTGATGGCTCTTCCACATCCCTTGCTAGTTTTAATTTAGTCTAGAGGCAGCCAGTACTTTACAAAGATTACAGCAGTGCAAGGATGATTTTGTCTGTGGATTTTTTTCTAATCCTCCTTTATTGGATAATAACCAAATCCACCTAATGTCTACACACTATACATAGAGGTTTTGTTTTGTTGAAGGTTTTTCCTAACCACTTCCTCTAGTGGTTTGCTTTTGAAAGGTGTATGGATACCTCAATATCAAAAATTAAGGAATATTTTGTAGTCCTTTCTTCGTGATGTAAATAAATTCTCACAGTGGTGTATGTAAGAGAAGAACATAAGGATGGTAACGGATGGGAAAACTAAGAGAAATACTGGACAAAGTGAACTATTTTTATTTGAGCGCAGTAGCTGAGATGGGAGTCTTTCTAAAACCTGGATATCTTTTTTTTTTTTTAATTGAAGAAAAGGAAGAGAGAAACTGCAATTTAAAAATGTAGAGGAAATTAATTTTGGAGGGAAGAAAAGTACTTACTTTAGAGGAGGAAAGGTGTCATTCATTAATAGAAGTTAGTTGATCATTAGTTTTTACTGTCAAAATTGTTGAAAATGAAAAATGGGGAAAAGAGAACAGCAGCTGGAACTATCAAATGTTCAGGAGCCATCAATCTGTTCCATTCTAGGACAAAAGGTGATCTGCATGTCTAGCGCTAACAGAAACTGATGACGTGATTTAAATTTTAGGAAAAGTCACCTAAAAAGAAAATTTTATGTTGCTTAGGAAGACGTGAGTTTTAAAAAGTTTTACAATCAATTATCCTTAAAGTACATATTTTAAAAATCATAAAACTTTCCTTAAAATTCTTATGAGTATAGCTCAATATTAATATTGCATGCTAGATGACTAAATAGTTGAAAATATGGCAGATTATGCAGTAGTTGTGCCTATAGTAATGCTAAGAAAGAGTCCTTGTGTTAGGAGAGTTGAGGATCATTAGTAATGATCAGGAGAGAAAAGTCATTAGGATAACATATTTCTTGTGGAAAAATTAATTGAATTTCATCCATTATTTCCCAGCTATAGCTACTACATTTAAAATTAAATTACACAGGAAGTAACCTATCCGTGTGGGTTTCTGTAAGCAAATATCCACTTTTCTTAGTTTTGGAAAATAAAACTGGAATGGAAATGGAACACAGTCATAACACATACAAGCTGTGTATTTCAAGTTTTCAGTATTGAATTAGAGATGTGGAAAGAAGTAAATCCAGAGTATTATTTTCTCTCCCTCCTTCCCCCTCATTAAATAATTTCTTCACCTTCTGCCTGATTTTAGAAGAAAATAACATTTCCAAAGTAAATTCCTTTTTTAACATAAATACAGGTGGTTGTAACTCAGTTCCTTAAAAACATCTGTCATTATCAAGGTCAGGTAGGCTGGTCACTCTCCGAGTAAATAGTTCAGTCATCACTTGGTTGTACTTGAAGAAAGCAAATAGAGTCCATTTCTAAATTCAATTTGAGTCAGCTTCTAAATTCAAATGTTTTTATTGGCAGATCAAAATCACTGGGGGATTTTGTGGGTTTTTTGTCCCTAAGCATATCAAGGGAACCTATGGCACTTCTGTTGGGAGCTTGGTTTTATACCTTTACGGCCTTGCAGATTTTTATAGCTTGGATTTATTTGCAAGCAAACACAATAAAAGATTTAAGACAGTAATTTAAATTGGGAATAACTTCTTCTGAAGGAAGTAAAAATCTTTTATTTTTGGGTTAATGAAATGACTGCAGAATTAAACACAAATAGAATTCAATCTAAAACTTCAGGCTTTTTCTGTTTGCTTGATCACAAGTGCATTCAAGCTACAAAGGTTTTGCAGAATAGAGTGCAAAATGGCATTCCCAAGGTACCCTTTGATTTTCCTTCTGGCCTGGAAACTAATTTCTGTGGACAGAAATCAGTGATTATTTTATCCTTCAATAATAACAAAGAGGGGGTTTGCCGGATTTCAGAGCTACTCACAAGCCTGCTAGAAATTTTACTCTGTTTTTATAATGAACTCACCAGAACAGATACTCTTTGGTGCAAAGAGAGAAATTCCACCTGAATATGAGGAAGACTTTCTTTACTGTGTGACCACGCACTGAACAGATTGCCCAGAGGGCTGTGGAGTCTCCCTCACTGGAGCTATTCCAGAACCATCTGGATGCAATGCTGTGCCTTGTGCTCTGGGATGACCCTACTGGAGCAGGGAGGTGGGACCAGATGACCTCTGTGGTCCCTTCCAACCTGACCCCATTTGGGATTCTGTGGTTGTGGTCAGGTATTCCTCATGTTTACCTAAATTTATAAATAAGCCAGTGCAGTCTGACTTAGAAGTGAAAGGACAATCCAGGGAGGTTGCTTACTAAATGTGATACTGTAATGACAGAAGTCATAATCTCTAGTAAGAAAAACATTTCTGATGTTTCCTCCATTTTTCCTTTATTCTCCAGTCTCCTTTATTTCAGTGCTCAACTCAGATGTGAAACCCTGGGAAAGGACTAGTTTGCCCAAAACTTGAGGGCTTTTTTCCTGCTATGTCAGTTGTCTTAATAAAACAGTTTACTTCAAATTCCACCTACTTATGATTTAAAAAGATATTTTTGCCATGTTAATCCCACTCTTTGTTTTGGACTATTATAAGCAAACTGCCATGATCACTCCTTGTTCCTGCTAGGAAGTGTCTAGCAAAGTACAGCTCTTTCC
Organism: Struthidea cinerea; assembly: GCA_013397865.1. Taxonomy (NCBI): domain Eukaryota; kingdom Metazoa; phylum Chordata; class Aves; order Passeriformes; family Corcoracidae; genus Struthidea; species Struthidea cinerea. The sequence goes on from VZTI01003226.1 coordinate 1,958,592, forward strand.
ATTGCAAGTCTTGCCTCGAGAAATCCTATAGTGAAGCAGGCTCTTCACAAGAAAAAAAATTCAGCTCTTGTGCCAATCAAAAGAGAAACCAGCATAAACTCATCATACGAGCTCCCCATCCTCTGCTCTTGTAAGGCTGGGGCTGGTTTATACCTGCTCTTAATTTGTAGTTTTGAATTATTAGTGCGTGGCGGGACAGAGTCTTTTTCACAGTCGGAGTCCTTCATTAGATGGATTGTGTCGTGTCAGGAGTCAGGGGAGGGCAGCTGAGAAGAGAAACATGATCCGGCTGGAAGAGTGCTCAGCCGAAGCTTTTCTGATTGTTTGATGGCATAAGAGTGCCACTGCAGATGGAGAATTGGGACAATAGTGGGATTTGGAGTGGCCCGTTTGCCTTTCCTCGGGAAGGGAAGATGAAGGGGGAAAATGTCACCTGTAAAGTGGGGGAGAAAAAACCCGCAATCAGAGCTACAATGTCTACTTGGAATTCAGGTGGCTTCACATCAAATTGCCTCTAACAGTCTGACTGCTGATTGCTACTATTCATGAAAATTGGCTTTATTTTAGTTCTGAAATATCCCAGAGCAATAGCTCTGCCCTTGAGTTTTCCCATCTGAATCACTAAAATATTCTCTTTTTTAATTTTCTCTCTTGACCCTCTCCTCCCACTCGCCTCTTTCAGCATGTATTTAGTTACATTCAGAGGGATAGTGAGGAAGTAGTTTTCAGTCCATCTCATACAGCCAAAACACTGCTGCAAAGTGCCTGCCTTAAATTTTGGGAGGAATCAACTGACAGAGGAAGGTTAGTTGGCTGAAGGCAAGGTAACATGACAAACAGCAGCTCAAAGGCATAGTGACAATTTCACCTGACTTCTTTTCAATTAAAATCACGTCTGCTTCTGGACACCCAGTCCTGTTAAACAATCACGCAGCAATCAGCTTGGATTCTTCCCCTGGCAGATGAATGTCAGGCTGAGCCTGTTTCCAGCTCAGATAATGCTCCATGATCTGTGCCTTTGCTGCTTGAGGTGCTCAGCGGGGCACAGCACTTGTGACAATGCCCCGTCCTGCCTGGGCAGCTCAGAGGGGCAGCAGGACGAGATGGGTGCAGCCACGTTACCTTTGGAGCCTGTCACCTCAGCCTGCTTCCTTTCTTTGTCAGAAACAACTAAAATCAGTTGACCTTCAAGTTACAGTGATGTTTACCTATTCATTGAGAAGGAAGAGCTTGATTACACTTAGGATCCTGGTTGCTTGGACTGGTACTTAAGGCTGCATTTCATTCTCTCTCCTGATTTTTAAGAGATGTTCAATTTACTGTTACTTGTAATCCTCAATTGAAGTTTTAGTACAGTCCTAGATCGGCAGAGATGGGCTTTCAAATGGGCAGTGTAACTTATAAATCCTGCATTAACAATGTGGCGCCCTGTCCTAGGAAAATACCCATTAGCTCCATTGCCCTTTAATGGCTCTCTCATGTTGGCCATTGGATCCCATCTATCTGAATCCCATGGGTATTTTGAATCAGATGTACTTTGGGGAGCTTAGCAATAGAAATATTAATCACTCCCGTAGTGCTGACAATATGTAATGGTTTGAGTGGGGCATCCTTTGATGCTGTGTGGTGTTAATGATAGCAATAATGAGCTTTGCAGTTGGCCACATCATTTGCCGTGTAGGATCATTTCAGATAACAAAAACCAGAGGTTTGTTGTGCAAGAACTGATTGTTCACACGCACAAGCACTGTTTTCCTTCCCAATAGAGAAGTTATTTATTGCTAGGAGACAGCAGTTTCTTCTATCCCAGGGATACGTTGTTGATAATGCTGTAGAAAGCCCCATATCTCCAGACACACACTGTGAATAATCAAAATCTGAAAAATTACTTCATTCTGAGACAGGTATAAAATTACAATAGAATATATAAATGCAACTGCCTTTATAATCCTTTGGGTTCATTGGTTCCAAATGTTTTAAGATCTCTTCTTTTTGCCTGTATTCTTATTTGCATCCTGTCACTGGATTGCCTGGGACCTGGCAGGTAAACTTCCTGTGTAAAATGCTGATTATAGGATTAAAATTACTGATATTTTGATCTGCCCCATTTTGGCCTTTCTGATTGTATACTGTGTAACCAACACAAGGGTTTGTGCTTAATTATACGCCAAGGATTAAGTGACGTGTGCTGGCAGGATGCCTGCTCCGTAGTTTTTCATTATTGTGTTTCTTGTCTGTTCTTTTGAAACCTGGAGTAATACAGTGTGTTTTCTGAGTAATTGTAATGCTGCTTTAGGAATAACTTTACAGCTCCTCAGAAGTTATCAAAAAATTCTCCACCCACCAGCACTGCCTGATGACTGAGCCTGGTTAATAGATTGTCTCTGATCTCGAGTTGCTACCGTACAAGATGGAATATCTGGAATATCGTTCAGTAACCTGAGCTGGAAAATTAAAGAGAGAGTGCAGCTGTGTGATGGGCGAGATTGGAAAGGCTGCTATAAGAATCCTGTTCTGCCCATATTGCTGCAGGAAACGCTCCTGGCTCTTCTACAGTGATATGCTTTATGAAACACCCTTAGAATCAATCAGTTGTCCCCAATATCAGCACTGATATTTAGGGGTTAAAATCAATAGGAGCTTACTGTCCAGAATCCAGTTTCTATGCATTGCGCTGGAAAGTGGAAGGGCTGGACTTTGTATCAGATTAAGATGAGTAAAGGTAGATTGAGGCTTAAGGGGTTTTCCATCAGAATGAAAAATATTAAAGACAGACAAATTTGCCTTTTCTTTGTATTATTTTTTATTTTCCTGATTCCATTTTAAGCTGAATTCTAATAATTGTTATTATTCCACTAGCACTCCAGTTTAGCCCAGAGAATACTGAGAAAGTAACATGTTTCTGTCTGCTAAAAGCCCAGATTTCATTTGGTACTTTTTATTTGTTTTCTTTGCTAGAACATGGGCATTCATATTTATGACCTTCTTGTTTTCCAGCGCCTCCCAGATGGCTCTGCCCCAAGTGCACACGCTGAATTTTATCTTCTGCCAGATCCTTATGAGGTCAGTCGAAGGAAAACAAGAGCAGCTCCAAAAGGCTCTGACCCTACTTACAATGAACTTGTGAGTACCGTTCACTTTCTTTCACCATTTCTTGTTTCATGGAATCACAGAATGGGTCAGGCTGGAAGGGATCATCTGGTCCCACCTCCCTGCTCCAGCAGGGCCATCCCAGAGCACACAGCACAGGACTGTGTCCAGATGGTTCTGGGATATCACCGGTGAGGAAGACTCCACAGCCTCTCTGGGCAATCTGTTCCAGTGCTTGGTCACTGCACAGGAAAGTTCTTCCTCACATGCAGGTGAAACTTCCTGGGCATCAGTTTCTCCTGTTGGCTCTTGTCCCGTTGCTGGGCCCCATGGAGCAGAGCCTGGTACATCCCGTGGACCCCTTCCTGCAGACACTGACAGACATGGATGAAGTCCCCTCTCTGCTGTCTCTTTTCCAGGGTGAACAGCTTTTCCTCCTGAGAGAGATGCTCCAGTCCCCTCACTATGTCCATAGCCCTTCACTGGACTCACTCCAGTGGTTCCCTGATTTTCGTGATCTGTTGAGCCCAGAACTGGACACAGCACTCCAGATGTGCCTCACTAGGGCTGAGTAGAGAGGCAGGATCACCTCCCTCGACCTGCTGTCAGTGCTTTTCCTAGTGCAGCCCAGGATCCTTTTTGGGCCACAAGGACGTACTGCTGGCTCAGGAATAGCCTGTAGTCCACCAGGACCCTCCAGGTCCTTCTCCACAGAACTGCTTCCCAGCAGGGCACCCACAACCCACGCAGGTGAAAATTGTTTGATTTGCTTTGCCCACTCTTGAAATAAAATAACAATACAACATTTTTAGAGCCCTTGCGATGAGAATGATCAAAAAGAAGGAATGTATCATAAGCTGAACCACAAATGGGGACAAGTGTCTGCTTTGCATCTATCTCAGAAGTGAAACAGTGTCTTTTATGTCTGTCTCTTCAGGAAAGCAGTTGAATTTGTCACAGTGCTCTGTCTTACCCCATAACCACAGTTACACATTAGCCAAATGAGACCAAGCATCATTGCACCATAACCCAGGCGGTTCTCAATGCAGATATGCACAATAGCATGAAAAGTATTAATTGAATGGATGCTGTTATTCAAATTAACATTTGAAAATTGGTTGTCACTGTCCTAAATGATAACACAAGAATAAATAGCCAGGTTCTTTTCATGTTAAAATGCCATCAGTTCACAGCTATATATGATTATTTCACACACCACTGAAGTGCTCGTGCCTCTGGGGTGAAAGGAACCATTTGTATGGAGAAACATTTACAGCAGAATGGGAAGTGGTATCAACTGTGTTCGTTTGTAAGGGCAGATGAGATTGAAACAGTAGGTGGTATTGGAGATTGTAATTATTGCATGTAACAAATCTCCTAAAGATCTCAAAGCAATTTACAAATGCTCTTTCAGCAGGCTATAAAGTAGAAGGCATGGAAAATATTACCACTCCACCCTGTTTCATAGATAAGATATGATGAAGCTTAGGTTAGTCAGCAGAGTCTGAGTGCTTATCTCCTAGTTTCCCAGTCCTGGAGTTCTAATATGTCTCTTTTCCCACATCTGTTAATTACAAAAGTTGCCTGGTTACACTGATGACTTCCAGCATTCTGTAAGAAGGCTCCCTGAGTAGTATTGCTGCTCACAGCTGAGACAAATTTCCCTCCCTACCGTACTGCAATGGAATAACCAGGAACTAGGCTTTATTTTTTTTTGTTCTTTCCTTCTTTTTTTGCAGTCAGAGTGGAATGAATCTAATTAATCTGTCTAAAGAAATTCCTTTGCATTTGAAAGATATTTAAAGCAAAGGAACATAATACGATTATATCATAACATTCATTGTAAGGTATCCAAAATGGACAACAGATAAGAACCAAACAGCAACACTGGAAGACATCTTTCAAATCGTTCTTGGATCCATTTGAATGTCAGGAAAGCCAAAATCCTGTCTGCAGTCAGTCCATAGTCACTGGGAGGAGATTTAATTGTGGTTAATGAGTATTCCACTGCCGTTAAAAGAAATTCTGTGAAAACTTTAATGTCCTTAATCAAAACTGAGAGCCTTTTTCCCAGATGCTCAATCTTTTTCACTGGGAAGTGCTAATCACAGTGGGGACATATGGTTCCATTGAACTTGGCCATTTCCAACCCGATGCCTGTGCTTTAGCAGCTCTGCTCCTCCATATGTGATGTCATTCTGGATGCATTTTTTGTCCAAGGCTGGTAGACTGAGGCAGAAGCCGCCCCAGGGAAGAAAAACTACTAAAAATATAAGTCAGCTGTGTCTTAAGTTAGTTGCTGTCCAAAACACTGTGTACAGAAATGTGGTAGCCTTTTTTATGAGTTCATAAGTTTTTATTAAAGCCAAATGGCTGGAAGGAAGCTGTATATTAATTTCTTTCTTTGTTCCAGACTGAGAAAAATCTGAAATGTGCTTCTCTTGGGTATTTTTGATTTTAGTTTTGTACTTCTATTGCTTATGACTGCCTACAGCAAATTATCAACCTTGCAAAAGTGCTTTTTATGTTTGAATTTTACTCATATGTGTGAGAGTGAAGATGTGAAAGTCCAGGAGGGCTGACAATAAAATGAGTTACAGCAAATGTTTTGGAGTTGCTTTTAGCAAACAAATCCTTCTTTTCTTTTGTGCCTGTATTTGGATTTTGGAATTTGTGCCATTCACAGTGGTTAATGTTGTATTAAGAAATGGTGGTAGAGGAACACAGTAAAATGGAATACAGTGTAAAGAGAAGATGAAGGCAGAGCAGCCCCAGCCCGTCCGATGGAAGGGGAGGAGGGGAACTGCACCAGGAGCCACGGCCACTCCCTCCAGCACCATGCATCAAAGCTACCTTGGATTAATTACCAAATCTAGGAACTGTGCCATGGCTACCTAAGGAGAGGCAACTGTCCCTCATTTGTGATTAAAATGTCATTAGACTCCTGTAGGTCAGCAGTGTTTCTCTTTTTGGAGCCAGGAATAGTTGAATTCCAGCCCTAACTGTCCCACTGATTTGCTGCATGGCCACGTATAACTCACCTCCGTCTGATCTATCTGTGTAAAAGTCAAGCAAATATTCTCACTGCACAGTCATTTCAGGATTTAACTGTTCCCAAATTCTGGCAGGTGGCATTTGTTTTATCCACATCCTAATTCAGCCTTCTCCAGACCTTTCTTCTGTCCCTACCTCCTGATGATAATGTATACCTAACTCCAGCTGAATTTGCAATACCATTTTAGAAACTGCTTTCTAGGATCATTTGAAAACCACCCACCCTGCTCTGCAAAGGTCTGTCACTGCTCGAAGATTATAGCCTCATTTTGGCCAAAGACTGAAAGTTGTTCATTACCCCGGTTCAGTTTCTTAGCATTTACAGCTTATATGTGTCGTTTTTGGTGATGTAAAGCAACAGCTGGTACCTTTAATGTATTGGCAAAGAAACAAGGCAGCTTTCTTTGGCAACATTAGCATCACTTCAGTGTCAGATCACAGATTTATTCTAAATTACATTATGCTTACTGTACCTGTCCTTGCTTTTCAGATTTTCTTCATCATTTCACTTTTGTTTTGGTGGGGGAAAGAGAAGCTGTGGAATTTGTAATTCACTTACAATTTGGAAAAATAGGCACAATAAACACCAAAACAAAAAAGCACCAGGTGCAACTTTCATGACAGCCATTCCAAACTATTATTTCCAAAGGTTTCTAAACAGAAAAGGAAATGTTAACCCCTGGATAAGACCTTCCTCAGTGTCCTTCCTGTCTGTTGGTGCTTTCTGTGAGGGTCACCTGGTGTCCTGTCCATTCCATGCTCCCTGTGAAATTCCTGCAGTTGCAAGGGGAAGTACAGAGAGGGCTCATCAGTCCAGCCCACAGATCCAAGCTAGAGGAGCTCAGTCTGCCTCTCCTTTTCCTCAGCAGTGCCTTAGGTACAGCCTGCATTCAGATTCCATGGAAAATCCAAGCAGGCAAATGCCTTTTAGGCAGTTTCAGTTTCCCATTCTCCTGAAGTGAGAGAATGTCACTGCGTTTGCTTTTTAAACAGCATAGAGAGTAAAATTTAAAGCATTTTTCCACTGCAACTAAAATAGCAAAAACATTTCCAGCCATACAAATTTTAGATGAAATGTACTTCTCTTAAGAGAGCTTACCTTTCAGGCCTGCACTCTCTGAGAGCATTCCTTCGCATTTTATCAGCCCACATGCAGTTCCCTCAGCAGTTTTTGATTAATGCAGAGACTGAAGCATGGGAATATGTTCTCGGTACAGCTTATTCTTGTTCGGCCATTGCTCCAGATTGTTTGTTTTTTTTTTTTTTTTTTAGTTCAGAAAATACACCATTATCATTTCATACTAAATCCCTGTGAGTTCTCACAGTAATAAGGTAATTTAAAGACTATTTTTCAAATTATAGGCCGTAGTAATTTTTTAAGAGATGCTAAACTACTGTCTCATTTATTTTGAGAAGTGTCAAAAGCACTTCTGGAGTATCAGAAACATCTAAATTTAGTAAGTTCCGCTTGCTAAACTGGGTTCAATCTTTTCGACTTTTCACAGGGAAAATTATGAATACTGATTTTTTTTTCTCTCAAGCATTGTGCAAGACAGGTTTCAAATTTATTTACAAATGTAATCAGATCTCACAAGCCTAAGCTCGTGATTCTAAGGTAGAATCTCTTTATATAAACTAGATGAGGTCAAATGTATTCCTGAGGTAAATTCACTAAGTTAGATGAAATTGGCTCATGTTTAATAGCTTACTATTCTGGATGGAAGTTTAAAGCAATTATCACAAAGCTGGGTTAATCATCATCCTGAATGCTGCATTGAAGTGCTTTGCTTGTCAAATAGATTAACAAATTTGTATGCTTTTTCTGTTTCACTGTATATTTTCAGATTGTGTATGACAAAGTCACGGAGCTCCGAGGCCGTGTACTGAAGCTTGTTGTGAAAAGCAAAGGAACATTCGTGGGAGCTGTTAACATTCAACTGAGCAGTGTCCAGTTAAATGAAGAAAAGTGGTACCCACTGGGAAACAGTGTAATTTAGCTGTTCTCCAAGATCATTCAATTATTTGCCCACTAATGTTTCTTGACCCCATTTCCCACGCTACGTTTTGTCTCAGTTGCCCTCAGTCATCTGCTGAACACCTATCTTCATATCTCTAACCATAAGGCTATTGTCTTAAAAGTGCTACCATCTTCCTGCCACAGATTCCTGACAATGAGTGTTTAAGGAATCCCATGCCAAGGACTTGCAGCAACATGCAGAAAGTTCTTATGACAGCAGTGAAGGGCTTGGTTTTGTTAATATTAAATAGTACTGTAAAAATACTGAATTCTGTACGCATCAGTGTGTGCAGCCTCATTCTTTGCCCATTAATTCCCCTGACTCTGTTGAAACAATGCTGATAATGGTGTAATTTATCATCACTGCATGTGATGAGTTCACCAGAAAACCATGGGATGGTTCCCTGCCGATATATTTCAGACGTCCAGCAAATTTCACATTAAATCTTATCCAATCAACACTTTTTTAAAAAAAAATATGTTTAAAAGTTTTGATACAATGTAACATTTAATCCAGGATATTGATTTCTCAGTAAGCTATGTCATTGTTTCTTTTATTTTGACATCCAAGAGGCCGATATAACTGGTCATTCGTGTGCAGAAAGGAGGAGGGAGAAGTTAATGTTCATGAATAAAGAGAATATACTGAATGTGAGCTTTCAGTGGGGGATTTATTTAAGGTCATGATACCACAGATATTTGTTCAGCAGTCTTCCCACATTGCAGTCCTTTGCTGCATAAGGGTTTCAAGTCAGTACATGCATTGAATAGACCTCAGGGCTATAAAGTATGTGTTTATATATTAAATAATGAACATGAGGGGTTCCTTTGAGTTCAAAGATGCTAATTATGGGCTCTGTTTTTTCTCTAATTTGAGGAAGCACTTAAGCACATATTTAAACTTTCGGCATGTGAGCAGCCGCAATGAACCGTCCATTATTGCCAGACTCTTGCACACACCCACTGACCACATATCTAAACCTTTTCAGGACCAGGGGCACATTTTTAAGGCACAGGAGATGTGTTGATTTGAGAGTGATCTGATCTGCTGTAAATTTTAAGTTACCATATAGTGGGCAGATCTGACATTTGTCCTACCAGGTGGAAAAATCATCAACAGAGGGATATTAATCCCACAAGTGAAGATAATTGCCTTCTTCTCCCAAAGGATGCTCACAAATCAGTCTTCAGAATATAAAGGTGTATAAAGCTCCTGAAGTGGCACTAGGAGTGTTAGTTAGGAAATTAAATAAGCTGGAGTTTTTCTCAGCATCAAACCAATGGACTTGGATCAGGTTTCATATGAGAATATTTTCCCCAGTCAAACTGGTGTATTAAGCTCTTCCCCACTAAGGGGAGGTGAGTGGAACTCTGTTTGAATATTAAAATTATTAGTCCTTTCAGAGCTGTAAGAAACTATAAAATATTTACTGGATATTGTCTGGCACACAGAATATTATCACTACAAAGATGAGGATACCCAACATTTTATACTACAGGCTCTCCTGGGAAAGGAATTGAGTGCCTTGTCATTCAAGCACAGAAACTGAGACCAGTTTACAAAGTTATCAAATTACCTGACCTTACAGTTCAATGTTGATTTTAGATTCTTCTTAGTCTGGTGTCTCAATTTCCTTATTAAAACAATAATGCAATTTTCTAATAGTGTTATTTCCTGTGACATTTTCTAACCCTTTTTAACCACATGCCCTGATTTCCCATCTTAGAGCAACATGGAATAAAACAGCATTAGAATAGCAATAAATAAAAAGAGCATTACAATATATTATCAGAAAGGTCTGCAAACTTAAGCAGTATCGTTTGATATTAAAGAAAGAAAGTTGTCAATATAACTTCCTTTTTTAAAAAAAAATCATATTTGAGTAACAAATCTGCCATTATTTGTGTAACTGTAGTCCTGTGGAAGGCCAACAATGCTTCAGTTCTGTAAAGAAAAATTGTGTCTTACGGGCAAGATCTACTCTGATAGCTCTGTTAGGCAAGAATTTGTCCTCATAGATCTTCAAACACATAATGAACCCTTGCTTTTTCTAAAATTCTCTAGTTCTCCTGAAAGTATGGTCTTTCCTGCTTCCTGAGTTCCCAGTAAGATGTATGCTGAACTCCCTGCTCCTGTGAGGAACATGGTTCTTTACAAATCAGTCCACGAATATTTTGTCTTGCTTTAGCAGCAGGAGGTTCAAGCCTAAGCAAAGGAAAAGTACCAGTACTAGCATATGATTTTTTATGATTTAAAAGTTACTTTTTTTTCTCAAAACTATTTTTTCAGGTAAAAAAGTTACAGTGGGCACTAAAGAGGAATTGTCCAATCAGAACCTGCTTTTTTTCACAAATTTAAAGGGAACATTGTATAATTTTTCCTGTTCCCTTGAAAAGATACAATGGTAAGAAATTTTGTTCAATACAAATAAAAACATCAATGTAACAATGCTCACATCATAAAAATTAACATCATCTCTCATATGTATTGGACTATTATTCTCACTCAGTAATTAATCATAAATTTGAAATTAGCAGCAAGTGACATTAACTGAATTTTAAAAATACCCAAATAAGTTCAGTATTTATGAACTGTTTCTAAATAATCATAGAATAATAGAATCACAGAATGGCTTGGGTTGGAAAGGATCTTAAAGGTCATCTCATTCCAACCCCCTGCTGTGGGCAGAGGCACTTTGTAGGTTGCTCAGAGCCCCATCCAACTGGCCTTGAACACTTCCGGGGATGGGGAGTCCACAACTTCTCTGGAGACTGGTGCCAGGACCTCACCAGTGCCTCACAGTAAAGAATTTCTTCCTAATACCTCATTAAACTTACCTTCTTTCAGTTTAAAGCCATCCACCTTTGTCCCGTCACTACACACTCTTCTACTGGAAGGTTCTATAAGGTCTCCCTGAGCCTTTTCTTCTCCAGGCTGAACAACCCCAATTCTCTCAGCCTCTCCTCGCAGCAGAGGTGCTCCACACCTCTGATCATTTTCGTGACCCTCCTCTGGACTCACTCCAAAAGATCAACATCTTTCTTGTGTTGGGGGCCCCAGAGCTGGATGTAACTTTCCGGGTGGGATCTCCTGAGAGCAGAGTAGAAGGGTAAAATCACCTCCCCTAATGCTGCTTTTGATAGCAAATATGGGTTGTGTTTCCCCTTTTTCAATCAGTGGGAACTTCGCTGGCCAGCCATGACTTCTCAAATATGATGGACAGTGGCCTAGGCCAGTTCCCTCAGGACCTGTGGATGTATCTCATCAGGTCCCATGTACTTGTGCATTTCAAGTTTCCTTAGGTTTTCTCAAACCCGGTCGTCTCCTACAGAAAAACAGCAGTAGGGCCGAGCTCAGTAGCCCTTATTCAGGATACCCCTTACATAAAAGTCCCGCTGGCTTCATAAAATCATTGAGAATGTGCCACTCTGGGAATCAGGCCACTGGGCCGTTGCAAAGCCAGTAATGCTACTTTATTGAAGCAGGGGGGCAATCCCCCAGAACAATTTCTTCTGCAGAACACCATTAATAGTACCAGATATGAGCAAACAGCGATGCAGATTCCAGCTTGATGCCTTCTTTGGACAGCAGCGGAATGTTACGGTAACCTGTCGATATAATGACACCTTATTAGTGTATTAACCGCAAGCACAAATATTATGATGGAGTGTTTCTATGATTATCTATGCAAATAAGGCATAATTTATGATTCTGTAAATAACTCTTTAAAATAAAATGAAATTATACAGGACCCAAACATCATTTGCACTGTTTTTTCTCCTCTCTGTATATATAGTGTTTCAATTCTGGTATTTTTGCAAAGAAAATCTTTTTGCAAAGAGCAAAAAGCTCCAATGTTTTTCAGGATGTGGTATTTTTTCAAATGGAAGACTTTTAGCCCAGTGATATTTAAACATGGGCAAAGCTTACATTGTAACATGCAAGGTTATGTGCTGCACACATTGTTCTGATAGCAAATGTAATAACTTGTGAATCAGCAGTGATAACGCCTACAGAATGGTGCTGCAGCAGCAGTCCAGCTGAGGCAGAAAAAAGAGAAGTGTAAGACCTACCATGACGTCTTAAAAAGTTGATTTCCTATGAGTAATTCACTTTATCGGACATAAGTCATGCCATCAGACACTGTGTGTTCATCTGGCCATTGAAGCATTTGGATGAGCCATAGTTCTCACTTCAAACACAGTTCACTTACCTGCTTAGAAAACAAAACAATCTCCTCTTCAAAACACCAATCTGTATTGCTTTATATGACTAAATGTCCATTATTTCATAATAACAAACAATGTCACTTTTGATTAAAAAATATTCTGTATGTTGTCTATGTATGTATAACTCCAGTTATTTAAGTAAGTCTCTGTTTTGTGTAAGTATCTATGTTCTGAACTGCAGTTTTCAAAAATCCCTCTTTAGGTGTGTCTGGATGCCTGTGGAGTCTTTTGGACCCACATTTACCTGGGCTTGGAATTTCTTGCCTTTTTTTTTTTTTTTTTTTGCAGCATCATAGAATCTTTTCAATTGGAAAAGACCTCTAAGATCATAGAGTCCCGCCTTTGACTGATCAGCACTTTGTGAACCAGACCGTGGCACTAAGTGCCACGTCCAGTTGTTTCTCAAACACCTTCAGGGATGATGATTCCACCTCCTCTCTCAGCAGCCCTTTCTAATGCAGGACATTCTAATCTCCCAGTAGAAAAATTCTCCCTGAGGTCCAAGTGAACCTTCCCTGGCAGAGCTTGAGGCCATTTCCCCTTGTTCTGTCATATTACACAAAAGTTCCCGTGCTATGTAAGGTTCAGATTCTGGGCTGCAGATATTAAAGCTGGTTTCAGGCAATTTACATTTGAGACCAGTTTTTAAGGCACGCACACAATATGTGGAAGGCTTGGTTGATTTCCTATCCAAAGATACACTTCAAGGACTAAGATTAATTTCTAAAGACTTGTGTTCTAGCCCCTACCTACAGAATATTCTACAAAGTGTCCTGAGAGAAGTAAAACTTCCTTTCTTTATTGAAATTGCTCCAATTTGCATTAAATAATTAACTATTCATGGATCTCATGATAATAGAGGTAATAATTGATTTTCTGTCCTGTGTTAGTATTCTCCATGGAAGATTCATTGGCACAGGGACTGTAACAGAGGACCCCCCCTCCTCTTTGCCTTTAACCACCCAGGTAGAGAATTTTTCCCAATTTCGTCCCCTCTGAGTATAGCTACATAATCACTACATGGAAAATCAAATTCTGCTACAGCTGGACAGCAAGCATCCCTCCCCAGTGGAGTCTACAAGTAGTTGGGAGGTTGCTGCTGGGGAAAGGAAGGCAGTGTGGATATAGATTTGAATCCTTTCAAAAGAAAATGCAGAGGAGGGAGGAAATGGCACAACTTTGTCCCACTGCCTGTCAAAGAAAATAAAATGTTGTAAGCCCTGCTCAGCCTTTGGGAGCAACTTGCCCTCAGGGACACCTCAGGGGTATGAATCCTAGGGACTGAGGGACAGTCCTGTAGTACAGATTAAAGCAATTGGAGCTCTGAAGACTAAGACTGAAGTCCTAGCTCACCCTTCAGCATTTTAGGCAGTTCTTCCCTTGTCTTCTTCTTCTTGTGACTCCCTCTGCAAGAACATTATTTTCCCATTTCACTGCTTAGAGAGCTTGGATACCTAAAGCAAAACCATCATTCCAGACCTGGTTTCAGAGGTCTCAATGTTAAGCATTGCAATAAATGCTTGCAATAAATTTTGAAATTATTTATCACTTCACCTCTTAGAAGCATTTTATTTATGCCTCTGGGAATCCTGATGGCAAATTACTTTTTTTTATGTTGTGTTAAGTGGGGATTGGGCCAATTTGTTTGGCACCATTTATAGTTTTTGTTCCTAGACTCATTCCCTAGCATTTTGAATTACTCCACTGGAAATATTTCCTGGAAAATCTACTGCTCTTACTTTTCCAAAATATGAATCCCTCATTTGCGACCAAAATTAATCCATTAAGACACACTGAAAATTAGTATGTAAAAAAAGCCTCAAACAATAATTTTACAAGCACATGTAAGCAGCAGTACCTGATATTTAAATTTGTCTCAGACACTGTGAGTTGGTGGGTTGAGCTTTCTTTCATTATCCACAAGTATACAAATAAAAAGGAAAATAAAGTGCTATCAGTGTAAAAATTTATGTCGTAGAAAAACAACTGAGCTCTAAGAGTAATGTCTTTGTTCTTGTATAACTCCTCAACCTCAACTAAGAATCACAAGCAGCTTTATGACTTTCAAACATGGGGGGGAAAAAGCCATTTAAAATCCTGCTAAGCTTAATAAAAAAGGCGCAGTGCCTGTTGCCAGCTCCAATGTTTTGCCTTCCCATCTTTATTCACTAATAAAAGCTGTTTGTTTTGTCAGAAATAGCTTTGGGAAGGCAGTGCAGTAAACAGCCATTTTACATAAGCCTTTCTCCTTGGCCTGTTGACTTCTGTGTCTGCTCTTTATCTGCAGCCTATTCATTACAAAGGTTCCAGGAACTCTACTGGCATAACAAAAGGAACTCTAGCAAGAAAAATGCTGTAAATATTTTGCCTAATTTGTAGCCTTTGTTCTCCACTCTGGAAAGCTGAAGATAGGTTACCTGAGGGAGTTTTGGTGGTTTGTTTTGTTTTAATTTGGCTTGTATTGGGTTTTGAACCTATGTGAGTAGAAAGTGCACAAAACTGTTGCCTTTAGAGCAGTCCTGACTAGTCTCACTTCTTGCAATGAATTAAAATACCATCTGAGCAGTTTTCATCTAGAATGGAATACTGCTGTGGGAATAATCAACTGCCGTTAATATTATTTGGATTTCAACACCATGGATTTGCATTCAGAGAATACAATTATTTCAAAAAACAGAGAGTGCCATTTATTCATACAGTTACACAATCATCCTTTAGAAAATAGGCGTGATGCTGTACTCTCTCAATGCTACAGTAACAACAAAAGCCTGGAATGTTGCAGATTTTTTTGAGCTGTTATAGGTGGTTCACATAAAAGCATTACCTGTATTCAGGCTCATCACAGGTAAAGTGAATTGGCCAAGGAATTCATTGTTAACCAGAGAGACCTCATCCTCCACACAGAAGCGTATCATTGCCAGCTCTGGAACTTGGATGTTAAAGGAGAAAGTTTCATTCCATTTAGGGTTCAAAGCTAATGGAAAGAGAAAAGAAACAGGATTAAAATATGATTTCTTTTTTTCTACTCAATAACTGAATTATTGTACCTGCTATCACTAGGCTGAACTGGTAAAGAATTCATTCTTTTTCCCTAAATTTCTGGGCCCATTTAAATAATAATGAGACTGCCACTAACTGTAGTGGTACAAAAGCCTAAGATGGTGTCATCCCTTAAAAGAGAGAAAAATGGGACAGGGATGGCCAGGTTAAGAACCTCTGCTCAACCTAAATTTTCCTATAGCCACACCAGTTTCATGCTTTTACCAAATTTTCTCCTTTCAGAGTGTTGGAAACAAATAAATTCAGGTAGTAAAGCATGCACTTGACTAGAAATACAAAGAATGTGGAACAGGAGGGGGTTGCTTTGTCTTCAGCAATGTTCATACAGAGGAAAGAAATTCAGGGGCTGATTTAAAAATGCAGCCATCTATAAAAAAGAAAAGTGAAGAATAGAAGACAGAGATACAGATAAAGGGAAATCACAGGGAACTTGTAGCCGGAGACATCAGGAAGATCTATATGATGAAGATAAGGGAGTGCTCAAAGACAGCTACAAAGAGTACACACTTCACCTGTCAAGCAATTAAGGGATTACTCCTACTAGAAACTTCACATGAGACAAGTGATGAGCTTACAGCAATTTCTTAAGAAAAAAGTCTAAATTTACCTATTTGTGGACTGGTTTAGGCTGGGATAGGGTTAATTTTCTTCGTATCAACCCCTGTGGTGCTGCATTTTGGATTCTTGACCCAAACGGGGCTGATAACACCCCAATGTTTGAGCTGTTGCTGAGCAGGGCTTACACAGTGTCGAGATTTGTGTCTTTCTCACTCTGCCAAGCACCCTTCCCATCCCAGTGAGGGGGCGGGGGGTACACAGGAAGCTGGGAGGAGACACAGGTGAGACAGCTGACCCCAGCTGGCCAAAGTGATGTTCCATAGCACATGGTGTCATGCTCACAGCTGGGGGAAAGGAGGAAGGCAGGGCGTTCAGAGTTATAGCATCTGTCTTCCCAAGTAACTGCAACACTTGATAACGAGGCCTTGTTTTTCTGGGAATGGCTCTACGCCTGCCTGCCCATGGGAAGTGGTGAATGAATTCCTTATTTTGCTTTGCTTGTGTGTGCAGCTTTTGCTTTACCCATTAAACTGCCTTCCTCTCAACCCAAGGGTTTTCTCATTTTGGCCCTTCCAGCCCTCTCCCCATCAAAGCAGGGGAAGAGCAGGCAAGCAGCTCCGTGGCGCTGAGCTGCTGTCCGGGATGAGCCCACAGCAGTGTGCAAAAAAAATTCCATCTTCTTTTAGAAAGGGAGAGTGCTCCCAACTAGGAGTTTGTGCTTCCTTAATCTACCAGCCTAGAAAAATGGCACACAGCATGAACTTTTGCTACAGATTTTGTGCCAGAAGATCCTAGTCTAGAGAAAAAAAATTGCATTTTCTATGATAACTCCTTGGGATGCAAAGTTGGTGATTCCTTATAAAACGTTGTTGCGCTTTGCCCTCAGTCAAGACCATCAGAGTGGTGCTCACCATTGCTTTTTACAACACTGGATTTCTTTCTTGCTTGATCCTCTGGCACACCAAAGATTTCTATTTGCACCTTAGGGTCAGCTTTGTTGGTCTTCGACAGGCTGCTGGGTGGTAACTGATGGCCACTGATCAGCTGGAAAATTAAAGTTGTACTGAAATAACTGTAAGAATGAACTATTCACCACAGCCATGTTGTAGCCATAATAGAAATAACGTTCATAAGAAATTACTGTAAGTATATACCAGCCATAAACTGGAACACATACTAGACACCATGAAATCAAGAATATGGTGCTTCCCATCTCATTTAATTTTTTGATAATCTTGTCCAGTCCAAACTGCCCTTGTATGGTTACAGGGATGGGACACATACGACCTGTCTGGCCTGCCTGTGCCAGTGTTTCACCACCCTCTTTATAAATATATATATATATATATATATAAACTGATATCATGCTTTAAACAATAATTTTCAGGGGTTTCATTCAATAGCTACACATAAAAATTATATTTTGTTACCATGCAAAATAATAATGTTGGAGGAATCAGTCTCCAGCGATTTTTGCTTTTTCTGCTGTCAAGCTCATGAATTCCAATCTGTGTGGAGTGGATCAGCGTCAAGACCCACAGAGACATCAGCACTGTCCTGCAGAGTATGTAGCAGACAGCCTCACCTGTGCTCCTTCTCTTGCACAGTAACACAAGAGCTCTTCATTTAGTAAGCTCCCTGATGTTTTTCTCCTTAATTTAGTTAGCTACCTGGAAATTTTGTCTCAGACTGCCCTGTAATCTGGCACCTAGCCTAAGAAAGGATTTATGAAAGTCACAGCTTCGTCTGCTTTCTACCTATATTTCAGGACACCTAGGAAAGAGTAAACATCTGTACAGAAATCAGCTTTTTAGAAATCAGTGTATGGAATGTGTTGAGAGAGATATGCAATCCTGAAAGCGTAGGTGAAAGATATGCCTCCTGATCCTGGTCTTAGGACTAAGCATCATAAGAGATTTTTATTCTTGTCAACCACTCAAAAAATCAAACCCCACAAATTCCACTTTTTGCTTAGGTATTTTCTGTAACAGCTTGCTCCAAGAGAAGTTCTAGCCTGACATATTTAAGAGGAGTGGCTTGGCATAAGCTGATGTCCTTTCTTCCTAGCAAATAGCTACTACCTTTACCAGAAAGCTTTGCAATCACTGATGGGCTGCCCACTAAGAACCTGGGAGATTCCTTGCCATGCCTTGAATGCCATGATGAAAATGCAGCCCTGCTGGCCAAGGCCTGCACGACCCATTGCTAGACCCAGTCTAAGTCTTCCCTGGGGTGGGAAAAGAGTGAGCTCTTCTAAGCACACTATGACCCAAATCCATAAATCCAATCAAATTTTGAGATCCAAGGTGAAGCAGACGTAGAGAGAGTTGTAAAAAAATGTTAGGCTGAGAAGACTCTTCATGAAGCACCTTGAATATCTCTATTTCTGCTTCAAAGGCTCTATGCCTCTTGTTGATGGGAATTGTGGCACATTAGGTTAAGGATAAGGGATGCAGTAATATCTAGCCCTATGTGATTTTTCTGTTCTTCATTCATTCATTCATTCTGAGAGATTTGACCCCTAGATGTTTCATATCTTTGCTTTCTGTTAAGTAATTTCTCTGTCCATCCAGTTAGTAACATTTTCAGCAGAAACTGCTTTTCCTTTGACTCCTGCTCGTGATTCCTTTTGTCTTCAGCCACCATTTCCTGGTTTTTGCTGCTGGCTATGAATGGGGCTCTCTGTGCCCTTCAGTCCCTCAGCCAGTGGGATGCCACTGCTCCTCTGCAGCCTGCACCACCCAGCCTGTAGTCTCAGTCTAAAGTCCTCAGTCTAAAACACTGCCTCTCTCTTCTCCAACTTCTTCCAAACTCAGACACTTCCTTCACATTGACAATGATTGTGTCTGTCTCCTGCATTACAATTCGGGGTTTCTCCTCATCCTAATTCCAGCTTCATACAAATTAGGGCTAAAATAAGTGATGTATTTGCCTGGCTGCATTAAATTATCCAGCAATGTCTGTTCACAATTGGTATACTCCCTGTCAGGACACTAAAATGTTCTTGATTAGGTGCGTGCATTATGTAAGTATTTTATAATTGTAGCTAACTATTGTTTTATCTCCACTATTTATTACTCTGAAAAAAAAAATAGCAATTACACACTAATTATATGCTAATTAAATAGCATTTATGCAAGTGGCATTCTGTGTAATCAGAAATATTACTTTTTCATTGGGAAAAGCCAGTTTACTAATTTGTGAACAATTATAATAAATCTACTTGACCTCATAAAAAGGGCTTTTCTAACCATTTATTTGTAAATGATATGTATTTCTAGTATTTTTAGGAAGTAAATCACATTATAATTTGGGAGAAGTAGAAATAATTCGAAGACTTATTAATTCATCCCTCCTTTCTCACTTATAAATATCATTTTAGGATTATAAATAGTCTTTTATGCATGCATAGGAAGACAATGAGATTTAAAAGAAGCGTAAAGCTTTCTATCTTATCTTTAAAAATTTCCATTTATCAATTAACGTTACAATAGTGCACGTGATATTATTGATATTGGAAGAAATAACAGCCAAATTCACATTTGACTTCTGTGTTTTCAGAGTTCAGTTTCCACAAGCACAATTGACCGGTGCCTTGGTCAGCTTCATTATTTATATTTCTCTATACAGCATCATGAAAAATCATGTATTTTTGCAGACTCTTAGACGCTCTGAACCCCTACATATATTTAGCCAACATAATTTAACTACAGATGGGAAAGCACCCAAGCAGCAGTTGACACCATATGAGAGTTTTACCATCTTGTTAAAAACATTATTAAAGTTCCCAACAACCAAGAATGGGAATAAAATGACAAAAACCCAAAACAATAGATAACAATTACATCTGAACTACACAGGATTTGTTTTCCCATTTTTATGGGACAAAGCAGCACCTCAGTAATCTTACCCTTATTGACAGAGACATTGGTTTACTGTATCCTCCCACATTTTGGGGTGTAAATTTTGTATTGCGATCCCTCAAGAAATCAGGTTTCAGCACATAGCCACAACCACCATTGTCCAGGAATTTTCCATCTTGCAATTCCATTTGTGTTCCCGGTGTTTGAAAGTTTAAGGCCACTGTAAAATTATATCAATATTGATTTTAGTGAAGTAGGTTTGATAACATTTTATAAAACAAATAACAAAAAAAAAAAAAAGATCTTAAGGTATGTCTATCTCTCAATTCATATGTAAGATCCTGTAATTTCTCTTAAATTAAGTGATATTCAATAATGAATTGTTTGTGCACAAAACAGTGCACTATTTAGAACTGCACCACATTTTTAAGAATTACCCTATAGATCATTTTTACATTGCTATATATGTTTTCCCTTTTCTTTCTAAATTAGGTCTTGGAGAATATGAATTGAGAGATCCTTTTTCTCAGTAGGAACTAAATTCACATCCTAGTTTCTCTACAGCAGCAAGATCCTGCACCCCAAATCCGCTAACAAACTTCTGGTGCAGAGTCAAAAGCACAGGATTATAGCTAACCTTAGTTATGGTGCAGAATTCGTCACAAAACCATCTCACCCAGAAGATCAAGAAGTGTTATTTTAATGTTATCATATTCAGTACAAATACATATAAGTTTATAGAGGTAGAAGCAATTTTAGGAGTGTTCTTAAATTTATGTGCGCACACACTCTCTTGGAGATTAATCCTCATCCTCCAGTACTGGTGATTATTGTAAGAATACACCTGACAGATTTTCCTTTCCTTGGCAGTTCACAACATTTTTGGTTTGCTGCAGCACCAATAATAAAATATCACACTTCTCATCAACGGGATATTGTAATTCATGAGATAAAGCCAACACTGAAATAGACCCGTTTAATGAAATTTTCCCCTATTCCAGTACATTGGAGCTTCCTGTCACATTCAAAATAGAAAATGCAGAAGTCAAATCAGCAATGAATTATGACCTTATGAACCTATGACATGTGTTAAACAGAGAATGATAAAAAGTCATTTACTTAAAATGATGGTTTGGTAGGAATGAAAAAAGAAGACTTTAAGCAGTTCAAGTGACTCCTTGTAATAATTCATGAAGAGGACCTTATTACATGTTCCTATGAGATAGTATGAATGTATTGAATGAACATTTGATACAACTCAAAAATCCTAATCTCAAGTGGAAAACACACAAAATTGTTCTCACTGCAAAAATTATTTGTTCCCTCACTGCTTTGATGATCCTTTCAAAACGTTCTGTAGCAAATGACACGAATAGGAATGAAGCAGCTGGTACAATGGACCTGGTATTTGCACTACACATGTTTTCGGTGGGGTTACTTCTGAACAGCTCAAGCCTGGTTCCATAGTCTCAAAACCAATTAATGGCTGGAATACATGAAGTGCTCCCAGAGCGCATCATCTATTTAATCTGAAAGGAATCCCATCTGTGCTAGCTGAGATTGCTCTGCATCATGAACCAACATGCAGCAAGTAGGAACAATTAGAAACCTCGTCTAGAAAAACCCCAAACAAACAAAAAAAACCCAAAACAACGAAACACAACATGCAGTCCTGCTTTGAATTGAATGCTAATGTAGATGCAGACATGATTTTATATTAATATACGAAGGAAATTCGTTTTACCCTTAACAACAGAAATCAAACTTCAGAGAGTTCGTGTTGCCCATTGTGCACCATTCCCTTTTTTAAACAGGGTAAGTATTCTCTTGGTATGGTTTTGGCAGTGGTTGACAATTTGTTTCTTATGGCTCAACACATTATCCAGAAACAGCCCCAAATTTGGTGCTATATGATGCTTGTCATATTTTAATACACTGAATCAAGCTGTGCAGTGGATGCTACAAGAGCTGCAACCCTGAGACCCCTGGAAGTCTGACCTACAGGTAAGCCAGGATGTCTCAGTCCACAGGTGACTTCTAAGCCACACGTTCCAAATATGTGGGTTTAAAAGTGCAACTGAAATTAGGCACATCGAACAGTCAGCTTCAAATAGCAGCTTCCACATGATGAACCAAATTACATGATTGCACATAATGAGACTTTGCTAAATTTACCAAGCTTTATAGGCGACTAAGCAGGAAAATCTGATGTAACAACAGCAACAAGCAAACGAGAATACTTTATATTTTATCATATTAGGAAAATTACTTTTGCAACACTAGTGAAGGGCAATGTTATTATGGGTTCATATCTTCAAACATCAGCACTGTTTTCACTCAATTTAATTTGACCTTAGAACAAGTTAAAAACACATGGAGCAGTAGTTTTAATTTACCTATTGGTTCCTTGGTATTGCAAGTTTTAACATGATTAAGCAAATGTGAGATTTTGTGTCATATTCTCTGAGATGCAAACCTCTACTAAAACTGTTTGCAAGGTTCATAGCTGCTTGGGGCCTCCCAGGGCACTGCTATATGGTGTATTGATGCACAGTTTTTCTTTTTAATCAGGTGCAGTTATAGCCCTAACACTTCTTGAGAAATGGCAAGGATCATAAACTAAAAGCTATGCCTAGCAGCATGGGCTTAGCAACATCGTTCTGCAAACATCCCTGAATTTCTGCCCAATGTTTCATTTTGGCTTTGCTGAGTTCAAGAACAGAACTGTCAATAACATCCTTTGTAATGTTGTTTTATGAAACAGTATAAATTTAATGCATGTATGAAGAGAGATTTAAACGGACAGTTTCTTTAGGAAAGAAGCCCAAGTGAAACCATCTGAGCAGTACATAAACTTAACGTATGGTTTTCATGGGGTGGTAAAGGCAGCTGAAGTTCAGCACTGTGTACATTAAACTTTCTCCTCAGTCCTTTCATTAAGCACCAAAAGCCTTTTAATATTGACATCAAAATCAGAACAGCACAGCAAAACATGGGCTTGGGGGACACCCTGAGAAAAGGAATTCCTCAGTGTGATTCCTGCACTTGAATTTAAGTCTTCCTAGAACCATCAGGCCAAATCCCCTTCAGATCAGAGTATTTAATACTCAAATCATCTTACAAAGTATCCAAGCTGCCATGGCTGTCCCAATAAGCCCCAGATGTAAATAACTTCATGTAGCAAATGGAAGTTAGGAAATAGCCTAGCTCCAAAAAGATTAACCAATCCATAATACACAGAGGAATTCTATTTTTGACCCCAAATCTCTGCATTGCAAGCAGTTAACTGAAGTCAGTCCCACAACTAATTGCAGAACTAAAGACATTCTATATATTCAAATGCAGCACCTTCCATGAGCACCAGCATTCAAGACATAATTGATTTCTAGACTAAAAGCAGAAGCTTTTTAAAACCAAAATGAACACTGCGACTGTGATTTGAAGGCAGTTGAGGAAAACTGCACATCTTTTGTCTGTGAACTTGTCTCTCAATTAATATTCCTAGTGGGACTTTTAAATTGCAATTTTTTAGTTTTTGTTCTTTGCTTCCTGGTTCTGTTAGCTATACTACAACCATAAGGTTTAATGTATTTTCCCCATTTAAATGGGAAGATTTTAAAGTGGATAAGGACACATTTGTCACCAATTTTTCTTAAAATGAGTTACTTAATTGCATTTTATGCCATTTAAAAATGCATCTCAAAATGTAAGAATTTTATGCCATTTCAAAAAATATCATTGCAAAAGGCACTCAGTGCCAATGTTCCTATCTCCATGATTTACCTCACTCATTTGAATCTAAAGAGATATAATAGATCACACTTTTATCAGCCTTGTTGCCATCCTCTCAGCTCTTTCCAATTGTCTATGTTCTTAAAGTGGGCCACTCACAATGAATGCAACAAAAATCTATGCCTTAGATATTCAAAATCTGAAGTGAATTCCACACAGCCTGGGAAATACTATTGAAAACAGGGCCATATCCTAATGATCTGGTATGTTGCCATTGGTTATGAGATGATCAATGTGATTGGATTTGAGGACACTGCTTTCATTCCACATCAGCACTCCAAGCTGGGCATGGACTCTCTAGCCTTTCTTCTCACATGCAGGTCACAGCTGCACTCAATCCATCCCTGCCCAAATTTACAGAAATATTTCAGAAGTCCAAGAAAGATGGAGAGATACTGTTTACCAGGGCATGACAGGACAAGGGGGAAGGGCTTCAAACTGAAAGAGAGTAAACCTGTATATAGGTGAGATCTAACCCAAACTTTATGAAAAAGGACTTTGGTCTGCTAGAAAAAAAAAAGAATTACACGGAGATTTATTCCATTAAAACACAGAGCAAGCCTATATGGACAGTATCGTTTCTGGCATACAAACTCTCACCTCTTTTCCTGGCAAAAGAAAAAAAAAAAAGGTCAAACTGTATGTATTTCTTCCCTCCCCTTACATACTCCAAATTTCATTAAGCTTAATGATAATTTCTGGCTTCATTTTTCACCTACACATTTTGAAATGGTTGTTTTTATTCTACAGAAACTTACAACATGAGGGATTCTGCCATAGGAAGAGGGACTGCTCCTCTGAGAACTGGGTAAATGCATAGCTGTAGGACGTAACATGCTTAGACTGTGCAGTCTTTTTTGTATTGTCTTTGGGCCAATTTAATACTGTTGCTCTAAAGACACTGTCATTAGAAATGCGAAGAGTTCAGTCATACAGTTCATAATTGCTGGCATTGTTCCTACTTAATTACAAGTAGTTCTACTGGAAAAAAGATGTCAGGTGATTAAGTCATCCACTGTCCAAGTATAGCTGCAAGGGGTTTCAAGTAGGGATCCTCTCTTGTGTGGTTCTCATGGGAAAAGTGCCTTAGCATTTCTGATAAATTATCAGATCTAAAAATCTAAATTGATTTTTGCTATCTACTTAATGTGTCAGTCTAAAAGTTACACTTTAGCGTAAGTCTGAGTGTCTTTTGGTTGTCATTTGACCAATTTTACACCTGAAACTTTTCCAAAATAATTTTTCAAAATTTCTTGACTTGTGATTCTTGGCAGAACAGTGAATATTATCAGCTTCCCTTTCCTGTTTTAGTCTGAGTCACTGACAGGTTGTAGAACAAGATCAGCAAGGACTTCAGAAACTATTGTGTTCCTGCAATTTTTTTTCCACCCTCCTTTAAAATTTATTAGACTTGACATAAATTTTTTACTATTCTATTGGTTGCCTGCAGTGAAGACAACTGGAAAAACTGATAAAATAGAATTTCAATGTTTCTTTGCTTTTAAGTGAAAGTCCAGTATCTACTACATGCACCAAACTGCCTAAAAAGAAGCAGGCTACAGAGTAGCCCAAGGGCTTTGTCACAAACCTGGCAGTAGACACATTTCTGCAGAAGGAACATGAAACCTTCATTCAAAACAACTCCCAGCCTTTGGAGCCATTTCAAAGGAAAGCTGAGTGCATTTGGGGAGCTTCATATATTGAATCGTATTGTCCCACCTATCTTGTAGATGCCTACACATGAATTAACTGTACCACTTCACTATTTGTGAAGATCAAATCGACGAAGTTCAAGGGACAACAGAACAAAAAAATTAGTCCTCTAGTTTTCACTTCCTAAGGAGGCACTTTTGGACTATTAAAGCCAGTGGAAGACAGCAATAATACAGCTATTGACACAGAGCCCAACAGGATCAGATTTGAGTCATTGTGACTTGCACAGGTGAGGCATACCAAGATCAAAATTAGTTGGTTCCTTTTCCCTTGGTTGCTCCAGAGGTTAAAATCAGAACTAGTCAGATAGCTCTTAATCACTCCTCTTTTTATGCATTATTTTTTACCATATTTTGTCATACTATTGCACACAAGACTGAGCCACAAAACAGATGTGAAAAAATTGCCGCGCTGCATTTCAGTGTCACAGGCCGAAGCAAAACAACAGTACGAAAAGATCTGTCATACAAGTAGAACTTTCACAGTAGCATGTACATTTTTATGCATACTCCAAAAAAGCACATATGGGATCTTCTGGAATAAAATTCTGGACCTGCCACACCGTGGCTTTGTCCTGTAACTTATGACATGTTTTGATCATTCCTGTAGCATGGATACGTTTCCTACTGCATGGAAATGTCATATTCAAAAGGATATTTAAGAGTTTCTATTTTTATTTTCACCAAGGCTTTCTTTTGTTTTGGGTTTTTTGCTGTTTTTCCCAGACAAACTAAAACAACTTGTATCAACTTATTTAAATAACTGTCCTGAATTTTCTTTCCCTGCATAAATCTTTACATTTCATTTTACTTAGCAAATAAAAAAGAGATATGGATACACCAAACCAGTTCTTTCCAGTGCCTCACTGCAGTTGTATGCAGAAGGCATACTAATTTTCACAGACTATAAAAAGTGGGAGTTTTTCTCCACAAGACCTCTTTTTTCACAAAACCTCCTGTTCTTATGAGTCTCAATTTTCAGAGAATGGACAGGGAGCGCACAGTGACATCCAAAAGCTATTTTGTGGAAACTCTGTACTTTTTACTGAGGTTTTTAACTTGCCTTCCTCTGGAAATTAGGTTTACACAATTACATGTCTCGTCCTCAGCCCCAACAAATCTTGAGCCTGTTGGACCGTTTCATCCTGCTTTAGCTGAGTGCCAGGCTGCTCCAAGTTAATATGTTCCAAGCAATTTAGAGAAAATTGCTGGCAAGGTACAGAGGACAGCACTGTTTTGGGTCGATCACTGAGGGAAGTGAAGGAATAACTCAGTTCTCATAATTACATGATGCAGAGGCCTGGCAGCCAGTATTATATGTATGTTTGAACAAAACCTAATATATTTTCTTTGCCCAGCCAGGCAAGTTATGGATGTTAAAGGAACTTAAAGGTAAGCTTGCAGGTGTGGGGAGGAGAAGGGAGTTAAGAAGGGGAATAGGTGACATAGGGGAAACCTGAGAGTCCCTTGAAGAGTTTTAGGGAAGTGGTAGAAGGGACCTGGAGGGATTACTTCTGTGCATGGCGTGCAAAGGGCAATGGCAGGGAGACAGGAAGGGTGTGTGGATTCTACAGACATGGGACAGATATAAAAATTCAAAAATCTGTGTTAGATCAGTGGAAGGACATCAGCAGAAGATTCACTGAGATTCACTCACTTTGGGAGCTGCCTTGTGGAGAGCAGCTATATTTCTGCCAAACAGTTATCTAAAGCAGATTAAGGAATTAAGAATAGATCTAACATGGCTTGGAAATGATACATGTGGAGAATTGTTTTTAATCAGCCTATTCCCATGTGAAAAATGGAGGGGTTTTTAAGTGAAGATGCAAATGAAGTGACCAAGAGGGCAGATCTAACCACTTCCTGCATATTTTTAATTCTTCCAGGAAGGGACCCAAACCCCCATGCACCAAAAGTCATATGTTTTGCATACTAACGTTTAGAATGTCTTCTCATTAAAGTACACTCCGAGTAAACAGTGAGTGTAGTAATTTTGAAAGCCTTCGGTCCTGTGTGTGATCTAACAAATGGATATTCTTGGCAGAGATAAGTGTGGAGATTTACAGGCTAGAAAGAAAACTAGTAAATTGCAGTATGATAAGACTGGGAGATTAATTCAATTTTAAATTAAGGACCTCTGGAGAGCGCTTCCTCTAAGCATGAAACAAACTTACTAGTTTTTAATGGCAATATATAGTATAGATAGCAATGATAGCACACAGAGAGTGCAGCACCCCAGGTAAATAATCCAGACATCACACTAAGTGTGGATGAACTACAAGGACAGAATATAATCAAACCAATTTCACACAGTGTGCTAATTAGGAGATACTTGGATAGTCCAGACCAAGTCCAAATCTGTACCGCAAATAAGCATTTATAAGGACACAGAAACAAGTAAAATTAATACTAAAGTAGTAATTTTTGTACTCCTTGTGTAGTTATGTAAACCTCTACCCCAATATAAGTCAGGATGGAGAAGGTAACTTGTCACAGAAGATACATGGGGAGCTGAGAAAGGAAACAAGTGGAAAAGGAAGCCTGGAACAAGGGCGACGTAAGGTCTAGGGCCCTACAGGCAGAGTGAAATCTGTGCCTGTCCTTGGATGAATGTGTATTTTAACATAACAAGGTGAGTCCACACCTTTCACCTCTCAAAACTGGGAGCCTATGGCAAAGTGCCCCGCTCACCCCACAGTCTCTCTCAGGTGGCCTTGGCAAAGACTCAGAATAAAAGACGATATATATGTGGATACAAAAAATATTCTGCTCTACTTTACCTAGGGCTGAAGGAGGTGTAGCAGGCAGCCAAAGAAAAATAGTCTGTAACTGAGAATCTTTCAAATTGAGGAACAAACAGATGAAGGTAAAACTGTCTCTAAAGCCATTAAAGAATGCTTACGGGTGAGAGGTTTTTCAAAGCCTGCTGGGTACAGAAGTCATGCTTATTTTTAACAAATTCAAATTCAAACTTTAAACGAAGAGAAGCAGAAGTTATTTCATTGTTGTTATTTCATTGCCCATGAAACTGTTATGTTTTGTACTGGAAATTAAGATACTAAAAGCATGTTGGATCTATATAAACACTGGAGGCTCCCAGCAGCTCCCAGCAGTACCTGGGTTTTGTGCTGACCAGGAATGTTTGAGTGCTTCCTCGCACAGCATATCCTATTTTGGGAATTCTTGGCACCACTATCAATTACTGTGCTCGCATCTCCTGCACTTGTGCCACTCAAGTCACAGAGAGCCATTGAAAACCCACAGATCCTTCAGAAGAAACTTCCATTGCTGTGTAATGGAAGCTTAAAAATGCTGAAGTGTTATTAGTGTTTTTCTTAATATCCAATTCTAAAAGGTAGTTTAAAGAAATTAATTAAATATAATAAAAGGGATATTTGGGATATTACAAATATCACAAAGTGATATTTGCAATTACTAGGGATAAAAAACTGATGGGATATGTGGGCTGAAGGAAAAGTTTATATAACAAAAAATTAAAATAATGCCACCGGGGGGAAAATATGTAACCTACATAACACCAAAATACTATAGGAAGTAAAAACTTCTTTGTATCTGTAAAGGCTAGAATGCAATAGTCTGTGCAAACATACATACCCATCTGACACCCCACATTCCAGAACTCTTGAGGATTATAATTTGAAGAGCTCATTCTTGTTCCTTTGGGGTAAATTCTTGTAATAAATCTTGTAGTATGTGAAATAAACTCCTTAGCTGATAAACAGAAGGATAAAATCTTGATAAGAAAACCTTTATTATTTAAGAGTTCCTATTTGAATAAATAATAAAAATACAAAAATTTGATCCAGCAATTTTTTTACACAATTATGTCAATGTATTCTATTTCAACATCAATATATGGACCACTCTGAGGTATGCCTAAAATCCTATTTTGAAACCTTAATATTTTGTGTGTATTTGAATCGGATAGTATTTCTGTTTATAGTGCAGACTTTTGTAAGAAGTTCATTAATCAAAAATCATTCCTTCACTGAAATATTTTGTTTCTTCACCTTTTTGCAGGGTAAACATATGATTTCTACACTAAAGCCCACTGTATTCTCATGGGAAACTAAGACAGAACAGGAAAATGCAAAAAAACCCCTCATTCTATAGTGGCTCAAAATGAAAAAAAAAACCAACCCTAGATGATCTTGGCTTGTTTGCTGTTTGGAAGTTTAAATAAAATAACTAAATAATATTAAGTCCAGGGTACAGCACATTTTTAAAAGCCACTTAAATTGTTCCTTTATAAGCCTCAGAAGATGTTAACTGCTCATGTACCTTGTTTTTCCTTCTGCTGGCAGTGTTCCCTCCCTTCTCATGTGTAGACATAAACTACACAGATGTGGGGAAACTTCACATGCCTTCTACCTACATGATTCCTTTTTAGTAATTGAACAAAAACCTACATTTCCAGGGTCATCTCTCCAATCTATTCCATCCTCTGCTCATCTCATTTTTTGTTTAGGGTTTTTGTTTGGTTGATTTTGGTTTGCTTTGTTGTTTGGGGGTGGGGGTTTTTTTTGGGAGGGGGTGGTGGCGAGGAGGGGTTATAGAACTACTTTTATCTTGCCTAGATTGCTAGAGGAACCAGAGAGGACTGTCTTGGATGGCTGGCAAAACCTACTTGCTCTGATGCTGTTCAGCATCATTCGCTTCACCGGCCACCGAATCACCTCCACAAAGCGGTGGGTGGCAGCTGGGCTGGCCCCGAGTGAACGGGCATGTGGCAGTCTCCATTGTCATTGTCATGGTCAGTGGTCTCTGCTCTCAACACTCCCTCAGGGCTCTCGGCAGGCAGCTGGAGCTGCAGCAGCAGAGGCTGCGCTGCACTGGCTGCACCAAATGGAGATGCTCCAACACAGAATGAGTTTTGAATAATCCAACTTGGCTGGGATGAAAGGTCTGGTCCAGTGGAGCAAGCTGCCTGCTCTAGGGTTTATCCAACCCACTAATGAGGACTCTCTTATCTGCAGTTCTCACCAAAGCCAACTGGAGACTGCCAAGCCAATGTCACTGAGTTCTTAGCCCAGATATGGCAGGGGGGGTGAAATTTATTCCACACATTTTCAACTACTGATGGTAACTTCTAAATTATTTGATGCACAAAACAATGAATCAAAAGGCAGACATACGTTTTGGAGACTGTGTTAATATTTGTTCTTATAAAAATACACGGAATTAAAACAAAGTTGAATTTCAATTTTCCTCACAAAACCAACAGAAATTAAAAAAATGCTATGCAAAGGACATTTCTAAAACAGTGTTATGTGAAGAACCAAATAAAATCAGACAGCAGGTGTTTCATAAAATTTTAACCCTTCCAATGCCTAAGCCGTGAACCATAGCAACGATGCAACTTTTAACTGATTAACTCAAAAGAAATTACCTGAATGTTTTACAAGTTTTCGTGCTTGAACCTCTCCAATTGAATTATTTTCATAGCACTTCTGATTCATCAGGGAATGCTCAAAGCTCACAAACTTCTGAGATTTGGTATAAACCACAAGGTCTGACAATGCAAGGGCAATCTTTCCCTTCTTCACCTAATAATCATCAGATGAATAATGGAATAAAAAGTCACAATAATGCAT
This sequence comes from Struthidea cinerea, assembly GCA_013397865.1. Taxonomy (NCBI): domain Eukaryota; kingdom Metazoa; phylum Chordata; class Aves; order Passeriformes; family Corcoracidae; genus Struthidea; species Struthidea cinerea. The sequence continues at coordinate 1,989,583 of VZTI01003226.1, forward strand.
ATTTCATTATTATTAATATTAATAATTCAGAGAAACAATCATTTTGGATGCATAAAGCATGAGAAAATATGTCACGGTTAATGAATTTAATAAATATGACCTTTAATAGTGAGATTTGATCCACTGAGAGAAACTTAAGTTTTTTGTGTCCATGTTTATCATGGCAATCGTAGGGTGAGTGGAGAGATGCTATCAGTGCTTCCTAGCGGAATGTTCTTCTGGAGAGCTTTACAATTTTCCTGCTTCTCAGACTGGTTCGTAAATAACGTCATTTTTCATGGCTTTTAACATTACTCATTAAAAATATACCTCCAGCTTTCTATTCATAAATACATAAAGTATTAGAAAAGATCAACAGCATAAACACAACTATAAAACGTAGAAGATCAGGAGAATATTTTACTGTGCCAAGCAAATTAGTCAAAGGCATATTCCTCTAAGCACTGCTCTGAAGTTAGGAAAACTCTGTTCTTCTTGATTAAGGCGGAAATTTCTCTCACCAAAATCTTAATTTAGTCTTGCTCCATTACCAAAACAAGCAAAAGTGACTGAAGTTTTACCAGGGTCTTCTCTCTTACAGTGAGGCACTACGGGACCACTTCATTTTCCATAGCATAACTTGTGAGCTAATCGGGGGCAGGAGCCAGCAGAGAGCTGATGATGCTAATCATGTTTACATTCCATTGAAGCTTTTGAAGGCAAATTCTCATCTGACAAAATAATAGAGATTGCCTGCTCATGGCTCTTAAACCATGCTAAGTTCAAGTGCATTAATTATTCTGGGGCTATGCCCCATGAAGAGCAACAGGAGTCCTCTGCCATGGAAATCCTGAAAAATACAACTCTCTGGAGGCAGGCACTGACACAAGCAAAGCCAGCAGCATCACTCGAGTGTCTTGGCTTGCATTCAAATGCTCTCCCACCCTCCCATAATGCAATATAGTGGGACATCAAGATAAATACTCCAGCAGAGCAGGACCCTGGAAACCACTTTCTCTTCTCCCTGTGAAACGTGAGAAGATACTTTTTGTTGCTGCTGTTGTTTAAGAGTATGTGGAATACATTCTGGTCTATAACGTGATCCTACAAATATACTTGAAACCCATTATCTAGAAAGTTGGCCTTTCCTGTTCAAAGAAGACTCCTTTGTTCCTCAGAATTTTTCCTTACTATCTCTCCATGTCAAATGAAATGAGCCAGATGCAAAGACCTTGACCACCAAATCACACAAAGAAAAGAGACACTGCCTCTCAGCAAGAACGCTGGGCTCTGAGGAGCATTGCCAGTTTAGCCACATTCAGGTAATCAGAGCATGATGTGCAACAGCGACTGATACAGGGTGCTGCCTGACGTCTTAAAAAACTTGAACAAAGCACTTTGAACCCTGATGAAGCAACAGATTTTCCATGGTAGAGAATTATACTTGGCTAAAAAAATGAGTATAATTTTAAAAAACTTGAACAAAGCAGTTTGAACCCTGATGAAGAAACAGATTTTCCATGGTAGGGAATTATACTTGGTTAAAAAAATGAGTAAGTTTAATTTTACTTCCAAAAAGGAGATTACACCCAGTTTTTACACTCTCCTTCAGAAATAATACTTAATGTTAAGTCTCTACATGATAAATGTAAAAATACCTTTTCGATTCTAGGAGCTGAAAAATGTTTCAGCACAACCAGGAATGTGCACCTAACTTAATGAAAAAAATCCAGAACAGAAGAAAATAGGGGAATCTATCTATCTCAAAAATAGACTGGTGGACCTGGGGAAGAAATAGTTAACTCTGTCTGTTGTCATCAGGAACTGCTATAAGTGTTCTCTATACATGGTTCCAAAAGGGCCATGGGACCAACAAAACACTTAGGTAACTTCTTAAATCTACTGTGGTACTGAGCACCTGGGACAAGCACAAGACTTGAAAGAGGAAAATGCAGTTGAAGTTCAAGATGGGAGCACAGGGAGGGGTTGCTTTTTAGTTGGATACTAAAATGTGGTCCAGTCTGGCTTTTCTTATAAGAACAGGAAAAGTCTGAAGAGTTGAGCTAAAATGTGTAATTTCCAAATGCACTGAACTTTGTGATTTTAAAGTTTACCTTTTAAATTTAGTCTCTATTTTAAGATCATACAGCCCTTTTTTTAAAAAAAAAAATCGATGTGTTCTCTATATTCAATTGAGGCAAAAGTTACCTTTGATTTTTTTGGAGGTGGGGGTGAAGATCTACGATCTCCTCTTCTTTTGGTGGGACTCTTTGATCGGTGAAGAGGTACTGTGTCATCTGTGTCTTCGTCCTCAGAGAGAAAGTCAGAGTCAGACAGTTCCTCTGTCTCACCAGGATTGTCATTGTCCATCCTGAGCATGCTTTCCTCAATTGTTCCAGCTTTTTTATTTTTAACCAGAACTTTGAATTTTAATGCCTATAGAAAAGAGGTTAAACAATAGTAACAAGAATTATGCAGGTCTTCATCTCTTGGTATTATTTAAACCAGGTGCAAAGTTGTTTATTAAGTATAATGAAGTGAGCAAAAAAATTAAGCAAAGATAGATATGAGTAAGGCAGAAGCCAAAGCCAAATAAACCAAAGAGAATCTGGGGATCAAAGTACAAAACAGACTGTGATTATCTAACCCCATGACAGGAAAAAAGGCTCCCCACCACAGATACACAGATGCTGAAACTATGAAAAGATAAAAGTAGGAAGTTAAGTAAGAGTCAAAGGTGATGGCCAGGCAAAACACAAAAGGTATGTTTTTTTACTATGACTAAATGTACTTAAATGTACATATACACACTTAAAGACGTGTCTGATATTAATTTGGAATGTTTTGATCCATCACTGAGGCTGCAGGAAATTTGTTATTCAATAAGTGCCTTTGTGCATATCTGTCTTGTGTGCCAAATTAAAGATTGTGTTTATAACTTGTGTTATTTTACAGTAGATCCTTATGCTGACCTTACCTGACCAGGGAAACAACAGTTTGGTGATTTTGCCTAGGCAGTTTCCCTATTTTTAAATGGACATGTATCAACTTCCATAATACATAATGTAGTGGGGAAAAAACATCATTGAATTAAATCAATTCTAATAACATGGCTTTCATCTATGCAGCAGAATCCTATAAGTATTTATTTCACTTAGATTTATGAAATAATATTAATAGGAGAGCTGCTATTATGTAGCAGACATTCAACCCTACATCTGTGCACAGGAGCTGCCAGTGAGTAACAGGACTTGCTATCTCTCTTGAATAAAGTGATCCACAAAAATATTCCCTAAATTTCCGATGCCCTAGCAAAAACGAAGATTACACTACTGGGAGTGTGGCAGGAACTGGGAACAAATAATTTCACAATAAATGAAAGGTAACTGAAATGCTGTGTTTTAAGGTATCCAATAAGTAAATATGAAACGTGTGGATGATGGAAACATGTAAACCCAAGGTTTTGTGATGGAAACTGGAGCCACAGGCAAGGATAGAGACATTCCATGTATTTCCATAGCAATCTCCATTGCTCATAATCCCCTTATCATTTCAGATCTCGTGTCGGTAGTTTGCCAGGGTGCCAGTGGAATGAGGCACCCTATGCCCAATATCTATCAATGTCATGCTGCTGGAAGGTTTGATTAATCTCTCTGCACTAGTGACTCAGAATAAGGATGCCCTTTAACATTTCCTTCATTTCTTATTGATGCCCTCATTTTTTTTTCCTGTGATATTTTTAGAAGAGTTTTAAAATTATTAATATTGCTCATCTTTTTTAAGAGTTCTGAATTTTCTTTTGCATGTTCGTATTTCCCAATATTTAAAAGCAATTCTACCCATTTTTGATCTTCTATTTTGTTATTCACAGGAAGACTTAATTCTACAAATGAGGAAAAAAAACCCCAGACCTGGTATACAAGGGAAGAAAAAACTTTCTATGGTTACATTACTGCCTCCCATATGCAAACTTCTATAAGTAAGAAAAGATCATCATGTGTGTGTGTGATGATATAAAAATGGGTCACGATATTTTAAGTCCGTTTCTAAAATTCTGTTTACGAGCTGTTAGCAAAAACGTAAACATCCGGAGGTAGGAGAAGTTTTTTAGTGGGTTTTTTTCTTGTCTACAAAGATAACATTTTAAAATCACGGGTCTTTTTAAAAACAGTTACAGGAAATATTCCAACAATATGAAAATTTGCTATTTTTTGGCCAGAAGCAAATTCCAATAATAGTTACCCCAAATCATAGAAAGTGAAACATGGACTGAAAAAATGGCACACCAAGGATTTTGTCTGAACTTCAAACATCTTCAGAAAAACTTATAACACAGGCATGGTTACAAAATCAGTGACTCTGTGAAATCTGAGTTCTTTAATTGATAATTAGCACTGCCAAACATGTGACACCTTTTTCTCTAAATGTCCAAGTCTTCTAACAGACCTGAAAAGTCTTTTAATGAGCTGAAAATCAGAGCATTCACTATAACTTCTCCTTTCTAGTTTTATTATGAAAGGCAAAATATGTTAAAAATACATTTGCTGTTTGCTTTTATATAAACTGTAAGCATACTAAAAAATTTAAATATGTAAAACATAATAGATCTTCCCTAGAGCATAGTGGGACTTCAAGGCTGGCATAAGCAAAAGCCTTCAAGTACAATCAACTGGAACAAATATTTACATAATTAAATGAACAAAACTTTTTTCTCGTACATTCTGGTTAATGTGATGTAAAACACATAGCAGCTGAAGTAATGCCAAGTTTCCAAGACAAAAATCACAAGAACTTCGGATCAGGCAAACCCACCTATTGACTACTGGAATTAATGTAAAAATTCAGTCCCCAGAAATGTAGGGAATAAACCCTGGATTTGATACATAAGCATTAAAAAAGAATAGCTTCTCCTGTTTAAATTTAGCTTGCTGTTCTCCCTTTGCCTCTCCTGACCAGCCGTAGGTACTTAGTTAGAGGAATATCAAATCCTGAAAATCATGCTAAGTAACAAGGTTAAAATCTCTTCTGAGTTTTACATAATATTCTATTTCAAGAATGATACTGCTGTCTTAAGTACTGATACAGGGTGAAGATACAACACCTCCTGTGAAGTCTAACACAGGAACAGGTTTTGAGACAATGACAACATTTGTTAAGTACAACTGTTAAAAAAACTCCACACCAGCTTCCTTTAACAATTCAAGAGAATCACACTTAGTAAAGTGTGAATGGATGTCTTTGTGGCAGCCTTATAAATTACAGTTATCGAGATACTTTAAATCAATACCACCAGCAGTCTGAACTCTAGGTAAACAGATATTAATTATATCAGGAGCACCATTTTAGCTACCTCGTAACAAGTTTTCATACAACACATCTACCCAGTGAGAAGCACACTACCCTGAAAATTCCACTTCTGTATTGTGCTCTGTAGTAGATTTCAGGTAAGTCTGGTCCAAGGCTAAACAGCTGTGCTATATCTGAAATTATATTCTACACAGGCAACTAAATCTCTGGATGGATTGGAAAGAAATCCAAAGGATGATTACAGAGAAAGACCGTTACAGGTTGGCCAGGATATTAATACAGCGCGCTCAGAGTCCTCATGCACAGATTTCTTACCACAGTTCAATGTTCCAGGAAGATACCTTGTCAAACAAAGGATCTGATTTTTATACACCAAATAAACCATCTACCCAAGATCTACCTGGGTAATGATATAAAATACAGCAATGCCTTGTTTTTAGTTACCTCCTGAAATTGCTTTACACTACAGGGAAGTTATTAACAACCAATAATGACTGTCACATGTTTACTACATTTCTGGGAAAATCATGTTCCCTCAAGAAGAGTGCAATGCCTAAAAATAGCATAGGAATCAGATGAGTCTTCTGTAAGTACTCACTACAGCCTAGAGAATCCAGAAGTTTTATGAGAAACAATAATGACTTTTTTTTATTTTTGAGGTCGTCACCAAGACATGCCACCTTCTCATATCTTTCTTCTTATTTTGGTAAAGAATAGATGCCATAGACCGATTAAAAGGCAAAAGAGTGACTAGAAATGTTTTGACTTGCTAAGAAGCAAAGCTATTTCAAATGCAAAGACTTGGTCAAGAGATTTGCATATGTAACTTGTAGGTCAAAATAAATAGGAATTAATCTCATAACTGAAGCAACAGAATTAGATATGCTAAAGCAGGCTTGATCTTGAATTTCTCCATGAAAACGCTCACTGTGTAGAGAAAGCTCCTTTGTATACTGAGTAGATAAAGGTGAAGAAAAGTGTGAAGAAGGAGCCCTGGCTTAAGGGGTTAGCTGGTTTTCCCCATAATAGCAGGATTAAAAATGTCCATAGCCCATAAAGTTGTACTGGAGACCTTCTATTATTGTTTCTCAAGGAGATAATTAAACAGGTCCTTTCATTTGGACACCACAGGTTTAACAACCATGGGGAAGCCTTGGCAACCCTGGCCAGAAATGCTTCTAAACCACCACAATATGGTAATTGATCTTGCAGCTGTGTGGCAAACATTAAAGACAACCTGTAAAATCACAGTAGTTGCCACTTCACTTTCGGTAAATCACACATCACTGTCTCATTCCAACTTTGTGACAGGAAACCTGCAAATAATAAAAAATTCCTAACTATCTGATATGTATATCCTGTCAGCAGCATAAGGCACTTCAATGCACTACAATGCAAAATAATTGAGGAACAAATTTCATCAAAGCATCAATGTGTTTACATTCTTTTCTGTGGTACATTGGATGCTTACATGTTTCTTTCAATAGCTGTCAAACTTCTTATAGAGGAAGGACACAGCAGGGTAAGTAAAACCTTATCTCTTCTAGCATCCTAATATTTTCTAAGTTCCTCTACAAATCACTGCGTAAGACACTTCGTTCCATCCCTTTCTATCAGCATATCGCCAGGAGTGCTGGTGCAACCAGCAGGGATGTCTGGTGCCAGTCAGTGATGTCAAACCTAATTTAATGTGGGAACTGACTCAGAGGCCCTGATATTCCAGTGGATATTAGGGGAAGTTCATCAAGTCTCTTTAGAAGTACTATGATGGCCAAGACTGGGAGGAGAGAACTGTAGCAAGTCTGTTGCTTTGGGTGGCAAAACATCTGCTTGGAAAAGAGGTAGAATAGATGGGTGAAGCTTAAGGGTAGCCTCAGTTTCTCATGGGATGAGGCGTGTGAAAGAAAGAAACAGAACAAAAATCTTTCCTTTCCTCCACATGTAGAGGAAGAATTGTGTGTCGAGATGCTACAGAACACAGGAATTGCAGGGAATTAACAATATCAATATAGTCAGCTGGAAGTGTGAATATGTGACTGAGGGCAAAGAATAAAAAAACCTTTCTTCCTGAAGTTTTCTGGGGTTTGTTTTTCAGGTCAAGCAAGTTTTGGGAAAAAGCAGAGAGAAGAATTGTTCAGTGATCCTCCACTTTTCTTTCATCGTCCTCTGTGTGATTTTCACTTAGAATTACAATGGCAGGAGACATCATTTCAAGGTGGTCCAAGGAAACACCTAAGAATGGCTTTGTTCCTCATTTTAACCTCCTTCCAGACACATTGTGTCAGCTGACAAAGGTATAGTTCAAAAGGAGAGGAGAGAGGAGAGAGGAGAGAGGAGAGGAATTTCCATGGAAGCCTCCAAAACCTAAAAGGAACCTGTAAATGGCAAATGTCTCTCTGAAGTGTTTAGAGAAACTATGTGGTATCCCACTTCATGTACACACAAGAGAACCATTCAATTCTAATCTTGAAGAACACTGAGCTGGCTTTTTTGCTGTTCTTTCTTGTGCTCCATCTTGAAAAAAGTGGAGCAGTAAATTATATAGGTGACAGCTTTTTTTCCCCACACTAACTGAGAATCCTTCCCACAAAGAGGATTTTAAATTCATCATTTATGGTTCTGTAACATCTCTTTTGCACAGCTTAAGTAAAGCAGTCTGAAGACTAAATTCAGAATTTGGCTTTCTCAAATGATAATGGAGTTATCCAGGCCTTGAAAATGCACAAGGTCCCAAGCTTTAAAGATGTGATGTCACTAAACTCCTTTTGAACATGGACCAAAAGTGGTTCTTCAAAAAGATGCCAGCCAAAAGTCAAGCTTACTACTGAATTTACAAATTCAGTCATAGCTACATATTTCCATTGCAAAGTAAAATCCTACTGAATTTTCTTACATACCTGATCAGAACATCTAGGAGAAATAGAGATGATCCTAATTTATGTTCATCCTCAGGATAATAATTTATTAAATTCAGACTCTTGCAGCAAGCTGAAGACAGCAGTGCTATTTAGGTAACTCTTATACCTTGCACAGATGGAGAATACATCTTGCATTACTTTAACGTGTTGAAGACTCAGGAGAATGAACTCACCTGATAGCATTTCCATACCTATAGACCCAGCAATGCATTTTCAGGCAAAACTCTACAGAGCTGACTCATGAAAACTCTAAACTATAGAAATATGAAGTGTGAATTCCCTATATCACAGTCACCATAGGTTAAAGGACATATGCCATTGAAAGTAATATTTTAAAGTATGTGATTCAGTGATTCCATGTTCACTGATTTTGTGCTTGCTTCAGAGGACATCAACTACACTGAATCCGGCCATGCTTTGAGAAGGTTTAAAACAAGCCCTCCTGTTCAACACAGTTTATACTTTTTTCTAATTGAAAATACAATTTTCAAGGTTTCAAAATTATGTTGGACACCGTGTTGTAAAAAAATATAATGCTACAATATTAAAAAAAAAAAAAAGGGAGTGAAATGTGCATACTAAATATATTTATTGTTATTTTCCATAACAACATTGTCATGGAAATATAACAGCATGGTAATACTTCAGCACATCTTCTGGACATAAAACTTCAAAAACATTTTTCCTTGACAAATCCTTTAAAAATTACAGATTTTTGTGTGTTGTTTTTCCTTATGACAGTGTTTCCTCCCCACATTTCTTTTGCATTTTTTTTAGCTACTCTAAAAAAAAAAAAGTATAAAATATAGCTATCACTGGCAACAGTGACATGCCTAAATAAGTATTTTTTATGTAGGCATATATTTGTGCTAGAAGAGACTGAAAAAAAAATTGTCGTTGAAAGAAAATTATGTGCAAAGACTGGAACAATGCAAATTTATTTGTTTTAGTCTGCAATAAAATTTTCAACACCCAACTAGTTGCCTTTTCTGGCTTCATATCCCAGGGGTCTCAGGCCACCAGCTGAGAAACACTGTCTTAGGGAGAAAGAGAGGAAGAGAATGGCTTTGGAGCAGCAGAATGCAAAGGAAAAGCTTCATCATCACTGCTACTGACAAAAAATGTAGATTCAGGTTTCCATTTCAATAACATGTTTAAATTTCAGGAATTTCCTTCAACTTAAGCAACAAAAAAATAAATCAGCAGAGAACAGATACACCAACATGTGGCATCTTTCCATGTGGCTTTTTCATGCTGTTTAAATATTTTTTGTTACTACCTGACGTCTATTTCAGACACCAGATGTGATCCATAAGTTCCGTTTCAGAAGATTAAATAAATAAATAAATAAATCAAGAACCCCACAATTTTTTCCATCTCTTTCATAGAGAAAAATGAAAACCTCTTACCTCAGGAGAAGGCAGTTGAGTCATGTCTACTTCACCACCAATTGGTGAAGAAAGAAGTTTGTCACCTAGAATACTTTTCAAACAGTGTGCCATTACTTCCTGTTGTTTAGGGCTGCAGTGGTTCTCCAGAGACAGTACAACTGGATAGGCAGATGACTGGAAATATAATTTTAAGATTTTATTATTAATAAATAAGAATATGAATAATTGCTTTTCTGAAATATCTTACAAAAGTCCCCTTGGCAATCTGTATTTACCTTCATTTTCAAAACATTCAGAACATAGATCAATTGTTTTAGGTTTGTAACACAATAAAAAAGCTCACAATATTTGTTGAAAAGAGAAAGCACAATTAAAGCAGAAAAAAGTGCACCTTCAGAAAGTTAAAGCAGAGCTAGACATGGGCAAAGGTGTGAAAAGAATTGTTTTGTTGCTTTGGTTTTAGAAGGTAAAATCAGATTCAAAAATTAAAATTGACAATGTAAAGCAGGATAAAATGTCTTTTTCTTTAGTTTATGACAGATTTTAATTTACTACATTTCAAGTTGATAGTCTCCCCAAAGCTTGTTCAGAAATTATTACCTTTACATGAACAAGCCATGCATATTTTTTATTTTTCATAATATCACAAACTTTTCTGGGACTCTATACACTTTTCTCATCACAGTACTCAAGCAACGGAAATTGAGTAAAAATTAAAGGTGAAAGGTGAAAAAGGGAAATTGAGTAAAATTAGAGAATAACTCAAAAGAAACGCATCCATTTAGACGTATAAGTAAATCTCATAAATTGCCAGTAATACTGGTGGCTACCAAAAATAGTCTGAATGAAATCGTTGCTCAGGCAGGACCTAAATTGTCAGTAAGGGAAGTACCATTTAATGTATTCCCTGTCTTTACACTTGTCCCCAATTTGCTATTGACTGTTAATAGAAGCACAGCTCAGCCTGGATGGACAGCTGGTACCAACCATCACCTATTGTGATTTTATCATCTCACTGGCGCTTGGGCATGTGAAAGGAAGTTTGCATTAGAGTGAAGTACAATAAGTTGTGTATTAGCAAGAATAGAAAGGTTATATCCAACAGGTTTTGAAAAACAGTGGAATAAACCCGTGTTTTTAATTTCACTTTTTAAATCAGAGACTAATTAAATTTTATATAGAAAACAGAACAGGAAAAACACAGCTTTGATTAACACTGAGAAGGCTATAAACACTTATGTATAAAAATCCATATAAATTTATGCTCATAGATGTATATTTTCACACAAGTAATGCTGGCCTGAATCTGAGCATTATCTTAATGGTCATTCAGGACTTCTTTTAAGCAGGAATTTTGCCAGAAACCTAAACAAAAGCCTGAGACAGTGCCAAAAACTCTCCACATTTCAGTGCTTTTCCAGAGATGGGCAGAAGGAACATTGCCCTGATGAGTCACCTGGCAAAAAGACATCAGTAGCTGCTAACATTTATCAGGTTCATCATTCAAAATAAAAAGAAAGGAAATGGAAAACAAAGTTTCAAACCCATTTATTATCTAATATTTTTGTCTATTTCATAAATACACATGTAGGATATAAGACAGACTGATAGCAACAAAAGAGTAGGCGAAGTAAAAACATTTAAAAGATATAAAGAAGTCGGAAAAAAACAGACCAGCTCTGAACTAGTTCTTCACTTTATGATCAGTCCTCATTTAAATGATTTCAGGTGAGAATTCCACCTAACAAGCTGAGTGAGATCACCTGAATCATTTGCACCAAGTTCGGTTTATATTTATTATCAGGAAAATGTTTATGATTCCTTTAAAAAGTTTTAAAAATACATGAAGAACAAATAGCACAATTGTTCTGTAATTAATTTCAAAAATGCCCATTGCCACAGTCTCTGTTTCATATGTTTTCACTCTGGGGAATCTATAAGAGCCATGTCCCTGGCTTTGTTAAAGCCACCATCACATTCTAACCAACTAAAGTATACATCCATTTGTCTATACATACCATAAATGCATACTTGTCAATCACATGAATTACAGAACGAAATGGAATTTTGCTGGTTAAAGTGTGACCATGATACACAATAGGTTCATTGTTGGTTCCATCCCAGCAGTCAATTTCCAGGCAACGACATCCTTTTAAAAGAGCACTTCAGAAGAACAAGAGAAACACTTTTACAGCCAAAAGAAAGATACCACACTTTTTTATACAAGTTGCTGTATTCTGATTACAAGCACATTGATTAATTACAGAAAAACCACCTCATCTTTATCATAAATAAAAAGAACTCCTACAGAATTATACATCTATGAGAAAGACATACTTTCAGTTGTTTATTCTAGGTGTGTTAGGTCATAAACTTTATCAGAGCACTGAAGAATATGGGATTACCTGAGTTATTTTCCTTAAAAGAATCAAAACAAGGGTCAAAGATTTCAACAAAGGAATTTTGGAATAAAGGCAAATCATCATTTAAAATGAAAGAATAAATATTTTAAATGGTGTTTTCTATTACCATTCCAAATTTGCTTGGACGTTTGAGAACCACTGTATTTAAAAATCCATTGCACTTAGAGAACCAAGTGCACTTGATCTTTACATAAGTCAGTTGTTCTTCCCAGGCCTTATTTCTAAGAGGGAGTGCTAAAGTTTCTCAGGTGCCTTAACTTTACTGCTTTAAGTTTTAATGTGTTAGTGGCATCCCTTAAATTCTTAGGTTTCTAATATTTGACTTGCAACTAACTGAAACATTTCTTATAAATTACATTACTTAATTACCAATCTGTCTTTCACATGCTGCCTTTCACACGTTAACAATATGTCAAATATGCCTCTAGCAGCATTAGCATTTTCCTCACACCAGTAGTACATAAAGAGAAAGAGAGAGGGGGTTATACCCTCCTCGCAATTACTTTCAGCAGTGCAGCATTAACATCATGGAATTTTAAATACTGTTAGAAATTCAGTGTTTCTGATGGTTGCGAGTTACTGTAGAAAACTAAGAGAGCAACTGAAAAAAAGAGTTCAGATAGATGATGGTTCCAACTGCTTTCTCCTCACTAAAGTAGTATAAATAATAGGAATTCTGGACACCTCTCTTCCTAATTCTTAATACTTCCTGCCCTCTCGGTGTTGCCTTTATTACACAGTCTCCTTCTTCCGTGCCTTGGCACTAAGGCATCCTGGTAATCATCCTCTTGGAGTCACACACTGCAGAGCTGTTCCTCTCTCTGCTGGCTGCTTGGGTGCCCATTTTGTTGTTGTTGTTGTTGTTGTTGTTGTTTCTAAACTGTCCACATTGCATCATGCACTGAACACAGATATTTTTGACATAGACATACTCCAACATACATCCTGTATATTGATCAGATTACAGCTTGTCCGGGAATTTTTCATTTCTTTCACGGAGTTATTTATTTTTGCATGGCATGTTGGGATTAAAAACCGATTTAATCATGTACTGTACACCATACTATGGATTTCATTTGCTGCAAGGTTGATTTTCTGAGATGTAAGTGAAAAAATAGATTGTTTCCAGACTATGAACAGATGGTTTGGCAAATATATTGAAAAGTGTACACACAAAATGAAATACCACTCTCACATTTTCAGCTTATATCTGTGATGGCTTTGTCCCTTATTGCCAAGAAGGAGTGTATGTGACTTAGTATTCATTAAGAAAAAAGCCAAAGAATGTTTAAAAAATTAAAAAACAATATCTAAATACCTGGTATATCCCCATAAATGACTGGGTCCCATTAGCTGGTCAGCTATCAAGTAGGTGTTGTGAGAAGATGAAATAAAATAGTCACATAATGGCCGGTTCATATCTTGATAGATGGTCCTGTGCTGGCTTTTAAATATTGAACATTCATCTGACCGCATGTACCTTATGAATCCTTCAAATGACATCTGCCTTTTCTTCCTCACTGAGCAAAAACAAAAGTAAAAATATCTCTGTCATGAAGCCAAACCGATGGTTATATCTATGTACTTACTGAAATTGTTAATAGCCAATTCTGAACACTGCTAAAGGTTGTACAGCACAATGCTTTCCTGCAATTTTAAAATTCATAAAAAAGTATAAACAACACAAACATCAGATACATGTGACTGGAGCTCAATTGCTGTGGTTCAAACTTCTGAGAGGAAATAAATGTGTCTTGACAATTTTATTCTTCTATGGACATGAGTAAGAAGAGTTTGCAGTAGTCCTAATTAAATATATAGTAAAATATTTGTTGTTTACTTTGGAAAGTAACATGCCAGACGATGCACTAAGAGAATCTTCTTTTCTCTTTTCAAAGAAGCTCTCTAAAATGTCAGAGATTCTCAATATAATCCTGCAGAAACTACGATTCCTAGCACCAAATGTCTTCCCCAGGGGTGGAAAATTCCAAAGAAATATTGATCAAATAATGTTTAGAAATATTTGAAATAAAAATAGCATCTTAACAAAAGAAATAACTGCCCACACAGATGAATTGCAAATCACACTTATTACACTACTGCTTTTATAACAAAATGAGCTAATTGCATCCATACCAGTGACATCCCATTTGTTTTGGGTTTGACTGAATTAATGACAAACAGAGCTGTTACACTGCCAGCTACTGCTCCCGATGTCATGGTTCAAATGCAGTCATTTTGCAAATGATATCATCTCAAACGTCAGCTTTGCTTCAAAACATAGTTTGAATTAGTGTGGGATTTTGCCCAGTATTTCCTCTAAAATAACCTTATTGTCACCATAGCAGGCTAGTAGTAAATAAGCAGTAAATAATCCAAGATTACTTTATGCTAATAATAACTTAGAAGTCAAAGCATACAAACTTGGGGGCTGGAAATACCTGTAGAAAACCCCTTCTTCTGACCTGTTAATTCTTACTACTGCTCTAAGAATCAGAATTTACAAGTTGGAATTGCAATGATCGATCTTCGGTGTGTGGCAGACTGAAAGTTTTACGCCTGAATGAGAACTTACACAAAATTACTATTTCTCAGTTACACAGGTCTTTGAACTAGAAAACTTGCAATGTTTTAAAATTATAAAGAAAAGTAGAAGGCCATCCAGACATCAAACATGCCTTCACCCAGCAACTGTTATCCCTACCAGAAGTCTTTCTGAAGCTATTCTTCCAGACTTCCATCGATGAAGAATCCACAGACAACCCAGTAAAACCATTTCAACAGCTAAGTAACCTTATTATTAGGAAGTTTTCCATAACTAGGAAACAGAAGTTTACCCTGAAACTTCCTTGCTGTCCAAAATATTTGCTGTACGGTATTATTCCTCTCCTCTCTTTCACATATGAAAACTGATCTTGCACTTCCCTCATTCCACTGCTTTCCACAAAAACAAATCCAATCCAGGGCATCTTTCTGTTTCAGATTTCTGATAATTTTTGTTTTTCTTCTATCTACCAGTGCTGTTAATCTTTCGTAGGAGAAAATAGGATACTATTTCTTTATGGAATGTCCTGACGGACTGCTACTCCTCCTTACAATCTTAGAGGGGTTTATATATTTATTATTTGCTCCATTTTTTTTCTGGTAACTGGGTGTCTAGTTCCTTGGATGGTCCCTTTCTAAACTAAATATTACATTTGATCTTTTCTAATCTTTCAATTTATCATGCATTTCCCCCCTATTTTCAGAAGTAACCTTTGACTTGTGTTAGTCAAGTTTGTTATAGTCAATTTTCTAAGGACTTGGATTTGTCAGCCTGTCATCACTGACCTGATTACATCATTAAAGAAGGTCCTATCCTGTTTTATCCATATTTTTGACTGAGATCTTACTTAAATTAATACTATTCATAATATTAAGGAGCAGATTGTACTTATTGCATCAGGATTTTCTTTGGTCTTCTTTTAACTAGCAGATTTGCAGGATGACTTATTGCTACCCTGATGACTCTTGAAAATTGTATCTTATTTAGTATCTCGACTTAGATTAATCCACATGCACGCGTTATATTGTTCTATACTTGTAACAATTGGATTAAGTTTCTACTTTATGGACCTTTAAAAAGCATTTTGAATTTTTTTACATTACTCAGAATACATTCATCCTGTATGCTTTGCCTATAATGAATGACATGAACTGTCTGGATTTCATTTCTGGTTAATTTATTTTTCATGGTCTATATATTTCTCTGAGCAATTACAAGTAGAGCTAGTAACTATTTGTGTGTGCGCATGTGTGCGTGTGTGTATTTTATATTTTCTAGCAATTATTACATTTTTCTGCATTTATTTATTAAATTAGTGAAAAATACTGGCTTTTCAAAGTTTTGTTTATTTTCTGAATTATTTATGATGCTTTCCTGGCTGTTTGTGCCATTGACAAAAGTTAACTGCAATTTTCTCAAGACAAATGAATGTTTAGGCAAATATGTTGATGACCATAATCCCCCAAAAATGAAAATATAGCATTGCTTTGTTAGTCAATGTGTAAGCTCTTGGACTTCAGTAAAACTGAAGCTCATGTCCCCAGTCAACAGACTAAAAACCTTCGTGTTTTTATAGGGCTTATTACAGTCCCTTACATTTCTGAGGAATAGCCAAATCATACTATTTTCTGACCACTTACAGACATTTTCTGCTTCTACATTAAAGGAAATGGGAATTCATCTCCATAACTATTCCACAGCGAAAAGACTTTCATCAAGGCCTTACATTTCTCCCCTGGAGGAACCTCAGTCTTTTTCTCCATTAGGACCTTTTAGCAGTAGTTAGCATGCATACATATCCATTTGTTGCAGAAAGAAAAGGCAAGAAAGGATTTCTGTCTTCTCGTTGCCTCTTTTTGTTCACAAAGTTTCAGTGATTTTTTTCTTGCCATCCTCTTTTGGATAGTGTGGAATTCACTTTATTAACAATATTCTTTTTTATTGGGTTTTTGTTTTTCAAATCTGATTTAAGAAAAAATTATTTTTCTCATTTCTCCTGTTAAGGTGAACTCCAGCTCTGCCATATATATAAATACTGTCATATCAGAGAGGAATTATGGATATAATCTGAGTATTTGAAAGACTTGGATTACATTATACGTTATTTTTAGTTTAGTACATTCTGCTTTCTTATTTATCTTGTAACTTCTTTGAAAGTATTCTTCTTGCTCCTTGGAAAGAAAAAATTGAAAACTTTGTAAGATGTTTGCTGCCCTGAAGGCCTGTAGAGTACCCACACTGAAGCAGACAACACAAGTCAGAAATCACTATGCACTGGCCAGAGTCTCCTGCAAGACCTGTTTCCTCACTGAAGGGACTGAGCCCACAACCTGCAGCCCTGACAAGGTGGGGGGAGAGGTGTCTGGACTGAAGCAGAGACTGCGGGGTGGGGAGGAGAAGAGCCTGAACTGGAGACTAGGAAATGGGGAGGAAGGTGTTTCCCATGTTTTTAAATCTATGTTTGTGTTCCTTGTTTCCTACGAGCTAAATTATTAATTAAATGTATATGTTACTTGACCCCCAGAGATAGTGAAATAGGTACAAATGTGTTTGCTGGGAATTTTAGGGGTGAAGACTCATGACAAATACTGGCAGAGATGAGGTTGTTACTCTGCTATATTGGAAGAAGGAAGCTTTCAATCCTCGTTAAAACTCAGGCAGAAACTTCATCAGATGGAATTTCCTACTATGAAATTTGACTACTTTACATCAGGCTAAAACATTCATCCTCTAAGGGAACAATAAAGAGAGAAATATTTCCTTCATTAAAGTAAGAATACAGTTATTCCTTTTCTACTCTGAGTTTATATTCTAGGGAGACTTTTTTCTACCTTACCCACACTCATGACTGGTGCATACTGGAATAAAATATCTGTCTGAACAGCAGTTCAGTTTCTAAGGGCTTTTATCTCATAGTCATCTTCTTTTGAAAATTTTCCCTGAGACTGGATATTTACACACCCTTTCAAACACCTGAACTATTGTGCCTCACAAATCCAGTGACAGCCATTGCCTTAGTTGAGATCTTTAAGTCTTCTTTCTTACTTCACATGGTTTTTTATGAAATCTGTAGGAATTTGGCAGAGATGTCCACTTGGTTAAGTTTGATTTACATTGGCCAATGGGATCAAATGTTCTCTCCTGCAAATTTATGCTCTCCATCCTGCTCTGTCTCTTACACACATGCACAAAAAACAACCTCCTAAACACCCTTAAGACTGTATATCCTAGGAATAAACTGAAAATGTTTTTTTGATTCACAAATGCATTCTGGATTACTCAAAGTCTTTATCTGACAGATGCAGTGGGCTTATATTGTTATTTACAAAGCAAGCTAGTTGTTTGAGAGAGGATTGCATTTTTGCCCTGTTTTTGTATTGCCTAGCAGGAAAATAGGCAGGAGTAGGGTCTTTGAATGGCACTACATTGTAAATAATAATGGGATGCACCTTCTTATCCTCACTGTGCCTCTAATCCTATCCATGCAAATACTGAATACTGAGCAAATTTTTTTTTTTAAAAGACATATATACCAATCTTAAAAAAAAAAATGCATTTAGTTGGCATGTTTCCTTTAATCTCATTTAATGAGTCGAGGCTTCTATTCAAAGCTAATAGTAAAATGGGCAGATAATGGAACGTTTGTGAAGAGCAAAACTGACATTTGGGTGTTAGTAAGACACAACAGTCAGGTGTGAATCACATACTCATATTTTGTGATCAATTCCATAGAAATGGTTCTTTCTGCCAAAAATGCAAGCTTTTAGCACTCACATGAAAAAAATGTGTTAGCGTAGCATTTTGACATTGGACATTTGAATTATATAATAAAAATGAAAGAGTAATTCATTCCATACTGTCCTGAACTAGCTACAGTACCCACAGAGGGTAAATTCAGAGTTTTCTGGCTCAACAGTTTTGAAAATCTCTGTGCACAAATGTTAGGGATGCATTAAATGCTATAGATGGATTTATCAAAGTAATATGTAAAATCTAGTCACTGTTTTCATCCTAATCTTGACATACCAGTGCTATCACTTTTATCAGAGAATGGTCATTACTATTAGCAAACCTGTCAATCAAACCTGCCCTTTTCCCTTTCTGTAATACACAGGGCAAGGGTGGCAGATGAGTCCAACAGATCATCCTGGTGAATAATATTCTGTAGCAAATCCGGAACGACAGTTACACAAAATGGTCTATCACAATACCATATGAATCCTCTATCATGTCAATCATAACTGGAACTTTTCAATAAATATGTTTGAGTGGGAGTTTGAATTCACTCAAAGGAGCAGGAACAATACAGACATTATTTTGTTCAGCAAGATTATTTCCAGTTGCGAGACAATTTTATCACAGATGAAGAAACAAACAAGAATTTGGCTCAGCATTTGAAATTTGAACCAGACATTAAATTGAATCCATAGAAACTTCAGTTGATTTACAAAGGTGTTTTCTAATGAACTGAAGATTTTTCATTGCTTAACTGTGTTATAGCTTTTAACTTTCCCATCAAAACAGATAACACAAAATAAAAGGAACCTTTTAAACTGGTAACACAAAATAAAAGGAACCTTTTAAACTGGTAACTTGTACAATTAGTAAACTTATTAGTTCCTCAGAAAGAGTAGAATATGTTCAATTAAATACAGTCAAATTTGAAAGGCAACCTCAAACAGTAAAGGCATAAGGAGTCACATGCTTTGCAGCTATTATTGGACAGTAAGTGCCTCATAATGAAACACCAAATGTCTTCTGTTTCTCATTGAAAAAGTGGCATTTTCCATTTTCTTCTTCCACCGCAGGGCAGCATAGATAATCCCAGGTTATTATCCCAGAAGAAATATTTTCTCCTTGGGTTTGTTCTTCTTAACCAGTTATCAATTCCACCCATTTTCAAAGACTGGGGACCAAGGAAACAAAAGAATTCAACATATTCCACTGAATAAAGTAACAGCTTGCAACAAAATGCAGTTATATCCTTTGCATAGCTTAGCTTTAAATTTTGCCTCAAGCTGAATTCAGTGAAACTCAGCAGAAGTGTTGCATCACAACTTGGGGCACCTTTCAATAGGTGAAGAGCATGTTACAGATTTATGAACCTCTCCTCATCTCAAGAGTTCTCATGATTCAGAAAGGGTGACCAGGAACCTATGAAAATCTTACACAGTGCTTCTGCAAGTCAGTCAGAGGGACATAAAAGTCTTGTCTGACACCTCGCATTATCACCAAATGACTCAAGGGAGAGAAGACAATGTAATGAGCAGACAAGCAAAATGGCAGATAAGAACCCTAAGAAAACCAAATTAAAAATGATTTGTAGTGAGCTGAAGAACAGAATATATAGAAGGACTAGGAAAAAAAAGACAAATAAATTGCAGAAAAAAGAAGGCATCAGAGAAAGGAGGGCACCATGAAAATAAATTAAAATTCCAGAAGAAAAAAATAATAATTAGATAAAAAGACATTGCTTTTAAAGAAATGAAGGTATGAGATTTTGCAAAACACAGTCATTGACAGAAGCACAATAAATAAGAACTAGGTATCAAATACTTAAACTGTGCATACCTTCATCAATGGGTTCATACTTCATAATAATTTCTAAGGCAGTTGTTTCATCAGCTTCAGTTTGAAATTGTTCTTTTACAAGAAATTTAATGAGCTGGGTTTCAGTTAGAATTATGCCATCTGACGTGTAAGCCCTGAATAGTTCTTCATATTCAGGTCTGTGTACCAGTGCTCGATAAATTGCTCTGAAGTCGTCCATGCTAATTACGTCTCCTGAGTGTTTGTCAACAGTTCTCTGAGGAAAAAAGCAACCAAAATTTAAAAAAAAAAATCAATAAAACAACATGCAATGATACAAAGTTGCCCACCAAACTCTCTATTATAACTGACCATAAGAGTGAGAATCATAGAAGAACCCTCAGGCAACAGTGACTACAATGCATTATCAGATTACACTCTTCAACTTTTAGATTACGCTTGGTGTGCTACAAATATTTTATATAAAGTAAAATGGACCATATGACATAATTAGCATCTAAATAAGCACAATAAATTTAGATTTAATGCATTTTTAATATTAAAATACATTGTAGAAAATCCCTCAAATGCTATGCATTAAAGTAAATTTGCAGCATAAAACTTATCAAGTGGAAAATATATTTAGTATAATACCTCTGCAACAGCTATTAAGACCATATTGTAAATACTGTCAGATAAATTTGCATACAAAATACAGCAACCACTAATCTTAAAAATGAAATAAGGATGACCAAATTACCAAGAGATACAAGTCTTTCAACACTTCAAATAGGAAACACTATTAAAGTTTGAAGACAGGATATTTTATTATAACCTATGACATCATGTTCTATTCTCAACAAGCCAGAATGTTTAACTTAGATTAATTATTCACACTTTCAGAATTCTTGAATTGTAAGCTTGTTTTCATAGAGTTTACAAAATGTTAGCATAGTAATTAATTTCAGTGTTTCAGTATAAAAGCCACTAGAAAAGTTAAAAGGGCAAAAGAATTTGAGTAGAATGATATTTTTTTACCACTTGTGCCTCTCACATCTTTCTCAGGTTTAACAATTCTATTTTCCCTTTAAAATTTTCTACTCAAAATAAGAACTGCATACAAAATAAAAATGTTTCTAACATTTTAGCCTGAATTATTCTTAAAAGTTGCCAAATTAAGAGAAATCTGCTGACAAAATTGCTCACAAAAGTCACAAATAAATGGCAATGTATTGCCTCAGTGGTTATCACTGTAAGCTGATCAAAATTCCTATTTTTTGGGTCCTTAAACTGAGGCTGCCAAAGAGGCTAAGTTCCAGCATCCAAAACATGGCACTTACTATGCCTGGTTTGGCTTCCACAAAAGTGTCTATAAACAGGAAATTGCTTACTTGTGCTCCGACTGCTCTTTGATCAAGACTTTTGATTACTGCTAAATTAGATTGGTTTTGAAGCCATACCATAAAACCTAAAATTTTAATGATCCATTGCCTGTTCCTTCCTGTGCAGTACAGTTCCTACTGTACTTCTGAATAAGTACAACCAGAGGAGTAAAAACATATTAGATAACCAAAACAAGTACAAAATTAAATTTCATGAGGAGTTCTAGTGACATGTCTTACCAATCAGTACTTCAGTATTTGCTTTGAGTTTGAGAAAGAGAGTAATAAAGTTCATTTTTAACAGAAATCACTAGCAAGAAAATATTTCAATACAAATGCTAATTATACGTTTCATTACTGCTGAGAAATTCCCCATCTAAGGTTGATATCCTCAATCAAATTTTTAATATTCTTAACAATACTGCAAATTTGCTCATAACCATTAACTAGTAAAAGAAAATACCAACTTATTTTGGAAATAAACAGTCTATCAGGACTTGGAAGATGTTCATTTAGCTACTGGCAAAAAATAAAGCTGGGCAAAAAATTAAAGTTTCTATTTCAGTTGCCTCTTGATGAAATACAGGCAATAATACTACACAGGAGAACTCTTCAAATTAAAGGGATAAAAATCTTGTCACTATGAAAAGATATTCTCATAATTTTTTGGCAGATTTTTATCATTCCTATTTTTATTAATGCACATCAAATCTTTGCTGTTCGGAAAAAGAAGAAACAAAGAGTCTTGAGAGAAATTATATAAAATTTATTATTCCTTAAAACCTTAATGTTCATAATTCTGATATTGCTCAAAAGAGTATTACAGCGAAAGAAACTCAAAGAGAACAGACAAGAAAAAAAAGCAGATTTTTCTTTAAAATTATGTTTTCTATTAAATATATTTTGCTGTGTATAACCCTTCGATTAACTGCTGATGTGTAGTTACTGACAACGACGTCAGTAAGATTCCCTTCTTGAATGCTTTGAATTTTCATGTTACTACACTGATGAAACATTTGAGCCCCCAAACTACTGAACACATGTAAATCTTTCTCAAATAGCAAAGAACACCTAACAGTACTGCTACAAATTACTAGATCAGGCTGTTGGGTATAATACATTGTTGAACACAACGAGATCAGACTTGTTGTTTGCAGGTCACTTCCCTCAAATAATTCCTCTCTTCTCTACCCACAGCTGACTATCTCTCTCAAATTCCTGTCAGAAACCAAAGTAGGTGGAAGATAGAGGAAACAATGAGAAGTATTTTTAAGTTCTCAAGAGATTCTCAAGGCTGGCAATTGTCTCAATGCAGTGCAAGTTCAAAAACCACAGGAATCCTCTTTAGCCAGGGTTGAGCTCATGCTGCTGGTTTTACCTCGGCTTGAGAAGTCAGACAACAATGAGAGAGGAAGAAGAAAAGGTGAGGAAAACTTAGTGCCTTCCTTCTTACGACCTAAAAGTTTCTGACATGCCATAGTTAATTCTCCTCTGCCAAATCAGGACAGAATCTGCCAGCTGGTTGCAACAATCTCAAAAGAGTCATATATATATGTATATATAAATACAATTGGTTGCATTCCCTTAGGGAAACAGCATTACCAGACAGCTATTTTGGGGGAAAAAATGAGGTAAAAAGGAAGACCTTACATCTTTCGAGTCATTACTAGAAGGGACCTGAAGAACATGTAAACCCAGTATGTGCCAAGGCACTCAATTTTGTCGTATTTGCTCACTGAGACAAGACCTACTTGGCAGTAGTTTGCTTACCTACAATAAATTAATATATTAAGTCCAATTTCTAGCTGTAACTTTCATGTAACTTTCAGGGAAAACTCTTAAACACTGCCATGTCTCAAGGCCAAATCCTTTCCCTGGGGGTTAGAGTGCAATTCCCATCCATTCAGGCACACCTCTTAAATACTACAGGAGAGGTATAGTGCAGAACTGAATGAATGTGGGCTGAACCTAAAGCCTGAACAGCTCAGATGAGTCTGCGTTGTCCTCCTGTCAAGAGGATTTTTAGGAAGTTGCTCTAGGTGCTTTGTCCAGCCCCAGACAGGCACATCTGGAGTCCTTAGCTTGATCACAGGAGAAAATGGACGGGATGAAACCAGAATGCTTTAACTTTTCTCAAGTGCAGGCATGTGACAAAAAGAAATGGGAGTCAAAACCTGCATATTTTCCATCTTACACTAATTCATTGCGGTGAAAAGAGTTATGTGGATGTCAGTCTCTTCTCCAAAGTAGCAATCAATAGGACAAGAGGAAGGGGCCTCAAGTTGTGCCAGGGGTGGCTTAGATTGGCTATTAGGAGAAGTTTCTTAACTGAAGGCGTTGTCAAGCATTGGAATGGCTGTCCAGGGAAGTGTCTGAGTCACCATTCCTTGCAGGTATTTAAAAGACATGTAGATGTGGTGCTTAGGGACAAGGCTTAGTGGTGGACTTTTCAATGTTGTATTGACAGTTGGACTCAGTGATCTTAAAGGTATTTTCCAATCTGAATTATTCTGATTCTAATGCGAGCCCTTGGTTATCTGTTTTACATAGAAACAAAAGATCTGGAGGAGGCAAATTCTTTGCTGATTTTGCACATCACACTACTAGTACAAAATACACTTCCCAAAAAATTAATTTTAAAAAGTCAGCAAATTTAGGACGTGTGTAACTGAACTTTTAAACTGTTAATTACTTAATGTACATACACCTTACCCTGAAAATATGTTTTACATGGTCTTCATCAAAAGGTATTTGCATTTTTTCAAGCAGCCTCATGCAACCGTCTAAATCAATATTCCCAGTCTTGAAATCATTCTGAATGACATTCCAAAACCATGTATGAGAGGTGAGGTTAAGGAAGATTCTGGCCCATGAAATTGCCTTTTAACAGGGGAATGAGGGGGAGAAGTTTAATTTTGTTAAACCTGAGAAGCTTGTGCTTTCCTTTACTCATACTCTAGAACATCCTTGTCTTCTGACCTCTGAGAATGCAGCAGGCCCTGAGGTGTGCAGGAAGAGATTCTGTCCTCAAAGACTCCGAGGGCAGTGACCAGAAGGGCCAAAAGGAGGGTGTGAAGGAGATCCGGGGGTGATCAGGGTGCAGAAAGGGGTGCAGTGAGAGGAGGGAAATGTGGGGAGGCCGAGGGGATTCAGCAGCAGCAGGGAACAGTGGGGTGCGCCAAGAAACATCAAGGGGTGAGTGCTCCCAGCACTGCGCCCACCCAAACACATCAGCCGGACCTGGCTCACAGGACTGGCTGCCCCAGGCCTTTCCTGCCATCCTGGGCATCCCTTGTGTGCCCAGACCAGGCCCAGGCCTGAGGGGAAAGGGAAGTGTGGAGAGGTCCCAATGGCAGCCGTCACAGGGCAGGGAGGGGAGAGGAGGAGGAGAAAGTAGCAGAGGAAAAGGATATCTGTTCTCATCCATGGTGGTTGTGCATTGCCCGCAGCGGCGTTGCCAGCACCTTGCCTGGGCTCACAGTGGGCTCCTCATGCCACTGTGCCCGGTTCTAATGGCATGGAATGTTTGCTCCCCCATCCTTCCAGTGTCGCTCCAGCGCCGCTCTGCTGATGTCACAAACTGCAGGCCCCCAGCGCGGGCCCCTTCCTGCCACTGCTCCACCACCCTGCCACCATCTTGTGCCTTTTCCGTCCAGCTCGAAGCGGCCCTCAGGCCCTGCCCTGATCCGCCATCTCGCACCCTTAGGGTATCCCACACCCCCGGCGCGTGCACAGGCAGGAGCTGTGGGAGGCAGAGAAGGCCTTTCGCAGCCACCCGTGCCGATGTCCTCCCGGGGAGTTTGGCCAGCTTGTCTGAGGTTGCTCCGCTCTGGTCCGAGGGGATAAGCTGGTGAGGCAGGAGGCCGTCACCACAACGACATCTTCCCTCGCAAATAACCAGGAGCACGCCGCTACCAACCCACTGCAGCGACTTGGGGGGAAACCCCTTCTTCGGGCCTTGGGGGAACCAGCCGGCTCCACAGCACGGTGTGATGGTGGATGTTGGGGAACAGCGAGAGGCCACCCCAAAAGGCTGGGTGGCCACCCCAAAAGGCTGGGTGGCCACCCTAAAAGGTTGGGTGGCCACCCAAGCTCCCTCTTCCCTGCAGGGAACTGCTATGTGCTCAAAACCAGCCTGGGCAGGAGCAGCTGTCCATGTCCTGCTTTGAGGCACTCCAGTATCAGCCTTCAAATCACTGGGGCAGCCTTTGGAAATCAGGCTGGGCTTTCGCCCTGACTCCATCTCCCACTCATTTTACAGGGATTCTTCTCCAGGCAAACTGCTTCAAAGTTGCCAGCTTCCATGTAGCTGTCAGCAAGCCTGAGTGAGACTCTAAATGTGACAGACCAAAGGCAGTTTGCCACAGATTTTATGAAACTTGTGAAAGCTGAGGACACCAAGCTTTGTATTGACAATCTGGAAAACATTCAGGTTTTGTCAGGGATATATGGGGGGAAAATCTGTTGAGGAATTCCCTGTTACTCACACTCTCATGAACTGGAATAAGCTATGGAATGATCAGATTCTGAACACCAAGGTCGCCAGTGCAGAGTGCCTCAATGCTTACTGAAATAAAGTCTTTGATACGATGACCTAAATAAAAAAGGGGGAAAAAGACAAAATGGAGTTGTTTAATTGATTTATTTCTGGATCACTCAGGAGAGTACAGAGACTTCCATGAATCAATCACCGCTTTAAAAATAATTCAAGTCTGTAGTGACTGGAAATAATTTGCCTCTTTTTTTCTTTTTTACTGTCTTCATGTACTTTTCAAGTACTTTACTAGTAATGGTCAAAGTGTCAAAGCCAGCACAGTGCTACAGATCAGGGAGTAAACAAATTCTTACTTTCCTTTGCAGTTTTAACCAAAATTATATTCACTTCTGTAACTTCACACCAAATGAATATTGATTATAAGGAAGTTCTTAAGGTAGATTGGCAAAGATATGGGGACATTATATCTAGATTTTTTTTTTGTTGCTACTGAAACTCTGTAAATTCAGCCTTCAGGCTTTTCTTGCGCATTTATCTCTGAATCCCTAATACAGGCACATGAACAAAAGGAAGATCAGGACACAGGAGGAATAAATTTCTTATAGCTAGTGCAGAAGATATTTCAGGACTGACCAGGGATGTATGCTGGGTGTTGCAGCATTAAAGAATAAAGTAATGCTACTTACCCTCTCTCAGTATTTATTTCAAAGGCCAAAGGAATGTATGTGATTTTGGTTTACTTTCAAACTGATGGTGATTATTTCCTAACATTTATCACAAATTATTGCAAATGCCTACCATCCTTGCTGCTTTCTGTAAACATAACTTTTAATCAGAGCTTCAACAGAAACAAAGTTTAATTTCAAGTACTGCTGTAAACACTACACTTTTAAAAGATATTGGTGTGAACATTTAAGCATTATTCTTACAAATATTAGGTGTTTTTAATGCAAGCATGAGATTTTGCTGTTGTTCATCGTGGCTGGCGGGAATTGCTGTGCCACAGGGGTTGAACACGCCCTTTTCTAAATACTCGTCTGTGGCTTTATAGATTCACTGCTGACTGGCCACGATTCATTTCATGGTCTTGTTTTTAAAATGTAGCAAAGAGCTACACATCGCTATGGTTTTGGGGAGAAAAAACATCGTGCAAAAATGGACATCTTCCGATTACCTTTTTTGGTGGAAAATGAAGATTTTGCTTGTATACTGTCCCCTGATTTGGGAGGTTCCTTTCTCTATGTATCTGGGTATGATAATTAATTTCCCAGAGAAACCAATGCAGCTGGATAGGGAGAAGGATGGAGCATGGAGAGCATTTGCTGTGCTCCCTCTGTTCTTCACAGAGAGCTGCATTACCTATGGGTCATTCTCTTTTCACCCCACAGCTGCTACTGAGATCCATCCAACACCAATCCAGCCCTTTTGTGCCCATGTTGCTGCTGGAGACCATTCAATGAGCAAGCAGCTGTCTTTACATAGAATTTGGTTGAATTCGTGTTTATTTCTTTACTGAAAGTAAAAGTAATGTTATTAAAAATGTTATGCAACCCAGGGCTGCTATAATAGTGAAGATGGGCTGTTGTGAGTGTAGTTCATGTCTGCAGTACCAAAAAATAGATGAAATGTCGGACATAGATTTAAGTGCTAACAGAAACAGATATAGCACTAGAAATCCTGGACTGGGAAAAAAGCACTTTTTTCCAACACAAATATTGAACATGAACAAGCAATAGGGAACAGTAGAGAACAATGAAAAAGACTAAACAGTTAAATAACGTTCAGTTTCAACATTTATTCCACCAGATCAATCCCTTATGAGATGCAAATACATGGCATTTTGCAATATGCTGTTTGGTTCTGTAGAATTAAATTCTCTCTTCTTTAAAAAGCTGTTTCTTTATGGCAAAACTGTAGCAAGGAGTGCAATAATAAAAAACTATTTAATATTGTAGGATTATGAAGTTTTCCTGTCTTCCCAGTCAGTCTACCTTTATGAACTTTTCATTTTCTTTCAATTTCCTTTTTCTATAAAAGAGAGAATCTGTGAAACCAGAATCTGCAACAAAAGCTGCTCAGAAGGATGGAAATTTGGCTGAGTAAATGTTCTGATCTGACTGAAAATACTCACTCCTTTTTTGCAAGGCTGTGAAATTAATTGGGAAAAGGTAATTATAAAACAGGCTTTGTCAATTTTCCCTCTACATTCTCCAGGATGGACTTGGATTTTTTTTTATTTATTTTAGAAAGTGGAAACTTGGGGAAGCATAAACATTATGAGGAGAAGTTGAAGGTGTACAACTCCATGGAAAAATTCATTGAACTTCTATTTATACACTTCAGTGACTCTGATTTTGAGATTTAGATGCAACTGCTTGTTTTTTTGTCTATAAGAGATTTTTTGTTTAGGGAAACATGCCAACTTTCATTATCTTTATTCTTTTATCTGTCATATTCTTTATTCGTTATTATATAGCCTCCTTTTCTCTCTAATTCTTTGAAAACCATTCACATTCTTATAGCTGCTTGCAAATCCATCTCTTTTTATTTTCAGTTCCCTGTATTTTAACAAAAGAAATGAAGGATTGGCATATATGCCATATATATATTTATATCTGCAGAACAAAACCAAAAGTTCCAGTTGTCCAACTGCATCAAGCAGCAGGTTTCCACTGCAGACAGGAGTACAGAATACCTGGAATTGGAGCTCTGTCCTATTTACAATCATAACTATCTGCTTTTAAAGACTTGCTTTATGCCTGCAAAAATACATAATCGGGCATCTTTTGGTTCTTCTTGTCTTGTTGCTGAGTGGCCATGGTTCTTTGTCACAAGGAGAAGATCACCTACCCCATAAGTTCAGAACAGTTTTACATGGAGATGTAATTTTCTTTCAAAATAAAATGGGAATTCTGTTGAAGCTCCACTCCTCCATTTGCAGGCTTGCAGACTCATTGGAATCGCCAAGCTGGTACAAATGTACCTGAGCCAAATTGGCTCAATTTTTTTATTTCTGACAATAATTTTGAATCTATCATTAACTGTTGCTGTAAAGAAAATTATCATTTTTACTATGCCAGTAACATTAGAGTTTAGCTTGGACTTCATTGTCAGCTTACAGCTGCATTAAAATGAGACGACACTTAGTATTTGGACTGAATGTTTAATGTTCACATTATAAAGTTTGCTTCATGTTTTGCTGGTACTGCAGCAGGTGGAAAACCTATCAAAATGAAAACACTTAGTGAAACAAGCTTAATGATTTCATTTTCAAATATACGTGTGGAATTAAAAGCTAATTTATTTTTTGTTTCAGAATAGATAGACAAATCTGTAACAGGCAATAAAGACCCCAGTTATCTGTTGGCAGAAAGCAAAGTCTATCAATATTCCTAGTCATTGGAAGAAATTAATGTTTTCCTCTTTAAATTTTCCAAAAATTCTTTCTTTGCTTCATTCATGGAATGGAAAAGACAATTTTGGTAAAACAAAACACCCTGCTTGTACGTCTTCCAGCCTGTAGTCTGTGCTAAAATCTCCACTGTACTCCATACTCCCCATCCCTTTCCAAATTATGGGAAAGAAAAGAAAATGGGATTTCAAAACAGAGGAAATAAAAATGAAGGAAATCCAAAGAACTTTCTCTCAAATATTTCTTTCTCACTGAGCTCAAACAGCCCATACATTAATGCTGCAGCTAGTAAGACTAAATTCAAGGATTATTTTCCCTTCTACAATAAGAATGGTTTAGAATGTTCCTATAAATCTGAAAAAGCAGATTTATTACATGCCAAGTGCAAGATGTTTTCTAAGTCTCTGTGTCAGTATGCCATTCCTGCCCAAATAGTGGATTCTATAGTCCTTTCTAATGAAAGCTTCAGAGCTATAAAAAATGTGGAATGGTTTTAAAAAGGTCAGTATTTCAAAAAAATGACTATATTGAGCTAGTCAAAGCATAGTATCCTGGGTTTCTCCAAAGTTACAAGACATGTTTGATATAGAAAGACGTAGGAATTGCCACCATACGAAACTGAGGGAATGAGAGACATAATAATAATATTTATAACAGATGACCCATGCCATATTAGGTCATTAATGTACTCAATGATCCTTGAATGGAAAAAGGAACTAGTACACATCCTTAAAATAATACCCAGAAAATATCCTGAGCTTTTGGGATCCTAATTAAGTCCGCTGATAGTGACAGAGATTGCAGATGAGACCTGTCTAGGGGCTGTCCCTATGTATGTTCCGAAAATATGAAAATTTGAGACACATTTTTAGGGGTATAGAAGGCCAGCGTCTAGATTAGATTAGAGAGAACAATAGTTGGCTCTTGAGAACTGAGGTAGGGATTAATATATGTGACACGTGTGCAAAGTAGCCATGATCCCAAATGAAATTCTCGGATAGTTAATGAAAGTTTCTTTCACTAAATAAAAAAATAAAAAAAAAAAAATTAAGAAACAAGAAATTTTCTATCCTGGTTGAAAGTTAGTGTTACAAACCTACATCCTCAAGCACACTGCTGTGTTCTCATGTATGACAGCCTTTTTTTCTGTAAAGATTCAAGATCTTCCTACACAGATCACAAATCAGTGCACCAGCCCCTGGCAAGCCTACAGCTATTTAAGTGTGCTCATCTTCACTGTCAGAAAGCAAAGGATCAAAAGTCTTTGCTTATTCACTTATTCATTGCTTTTTCTTAAACACATTTTGTTTGTTTTTAAATGCAAGAAGTTTAGAAGCCTGAGGAAGACAAGACATCAAGTACAGTGCTGCTCATGTAATTTTCCTGTTATCTGACTTCTGAGACATCCTGCCCACCAAGGAGTTAGACTTTAACCCAAATACGTAGATCAGGCCATATGAAATCCTACGCATTCAAATAAGATGAAAATATGAGTTTGTGCTCACAGTCATTCATGTTCATGGCTGGAGACCCTCACAGTGGCCCGTTCTGGCATTAATCTTCCAGTCATTCTGCCTGGGGACATGGTGAACTGCCCATTTCATATGGCTCGTTTTTTGCCCACCTATTCGCATTTCTTTCCCTTGGAAGGGAATGTTTAATTTGGGGTTCAGCTGGGACAGGAGGTTGGGACAGCATAGTGGGGAATGGGAATTCGATGGCTGAAAGAGTCCAAGTTCCTCTAAAGGTTAAGAAAAATAAATACCCTACAAGCCACTTCTCTCTGAGTGGGGAATTGACAGCTAAACCTCCTAGAGGCTGGTTTCAGTGGAAAAAAAAAAAAAAGTAGGTTTCAATAAATGTCTTTGGTTTCAGAAGCGCTTTGTTTCTGAAACAAGATAATCAAAGCGAAGAAATTATTTGGGGTGGAGGAGGTGTTTGTAGAGTTTTGGGGTTTTTTTACCCTGCATTGAAGATACTGTTAATAGGATGTCCTCTGAGAAACTCACCACCCAGAAATCAGGCTCACAGAGGAGTAAAAACTCCTGTACATGCCTTGAACAGCTGTGTTGTCCTTTATGTACCGTTACCTCCATTGATCCTGAAGCGTCATAAATAACTTACCTTTAGAAGCAGGCATGTTCCAAGCCATCAAGTTTCCTTATGCTGTCAGTCTTGCTTTACAGCATTCAACAGATGAGAAAAAGTGGGTTTTGTTTCCAATGCTTATGAGTTCATTAGTAAGTATCTTTTACAAATTCCTATGATTATTTTTGAGGAAAAAAGAATTGCCAGTTCACTGAAGATATTAATTTTATTTAAGAACTATATTTCACACAAGACTTCCCATTTTCAACTTACTTTAATTACATAGTCGTTAGAGACAGATATGAGAAGCACAGCTTATTTGAAGTATTTATTATTCATTCTTGTATTGTTAATGAATTAATGCCTGCAGTAAGAAGTCACCTTCTTGTTCATCAGTTTTTTTTCTTGTTCATCAAGTCCATAAAATAAATGTGATTCCTTCAGGTACTGTATTACATAGATTCAGTACCATTGCTTTCCATATATAACATCTACATGCAAATTTATTCTGTTGTTCTTTCTTCAATAATTAACGTTATCTGCTAATATAGTCTTGCTCAGACCAGTTCCTTTAGTAATTATCATCGACTGTGCTGTATGTATTCACTGAGCAGCTATAGTTTATTCTTTCTCTTTCCATTAAAAGGTCATTTTAAAGACACATCGACAACATGCTTTCTGTGATCTGTAAGCCCTGCAAGAACCAAGCTGTTGTTTCACCCTCTGGGCTGTATTTCCATATGCCTAAATCCATTACAAAATATGGATTTATCTGAGGCCAATGAAAAGCATAATTAATATTTAGGTATTTGGTGAGCAATAATTTATTTTCTGTTATCAAAGTTACATAGGCTGCCTAATGTGTGATACAGATTATGGGACAAACTGTGCTTAAAATGCAGGTTCTTTCAAAACAACCTGTTATTTCCTGTGAAGTATTCATGGGGAGAAAGAGAAGATTAAAATGCATAGGCTCTGTTTTGCCTTCAGCTCTTTTCTGGCTCCTCTGTTTAAGTCCCAGTTCAACAAAGTACTTAATTGTTTGATTAATTACAATCATTGGACTATTTCCACTGGGAGCACTAGTATGATATAGGTACCATGATGCTCCAGTTGGTTAAATTTGATCATACAAAATGAAGGACCTGAGAAAGAAGGTACAGAGAACAACAGAACAAACAGAAATGTTCCCTTCTTTTGATTGTGAACTTTAGACTTGCCTGGAGAAAGTTGTTACAGACCAATTTCCAGTCCTTTGCTCAAATCCATTTTATGACTTAATTTACATGGTCCTGCTGCATTTTTTTTTTTTTGTCTTGAATATGATACATGCTGATCTTAAACAATTAATTTTCTTTAACTTAATACTACTAGATCCAGAAATGTCCTTATATGTCTAGAAGCTTCCGTAAACTAAATGCTAAGCATTTATTCTTGCTCTAGTCTAAAACACGAGAGTCAAGTGAAGCACCTTGCCCATTTAAGCTCTGAGCAAGAGCATTCAATGTCTTCTGAATTTGAGGAGGTTCGACTGTGTGTCTCATTCTTCCAGTGGAGCTCCCTTAGAGCTTTAAGAAAATGTGTTTGTGTGTGCTACAGAATGAGCAATTTGTGGGCATAAAAAGAGCAAGGTTGGCATCATTCCTGACGTGCCGCTGTTACATCCGAGGGGCATAAAGAAAACGACACAGAGTCCAGGCTCATGAACAAGTGGAAGTAGAAGCACTTTAATAATTTCTGACTACTTTTATAGGATAGATTGCAAAAAGTGTGTTGAGTGGCAATAGGTAATTGGTTCCTCGACCATCCACCCCTTGAGAGGATTGGCCAAGTCCTAAGATACCTATTCCAAAATATTTTCAAAGTCAAAGCCATAACAATCTTGCAGAACAGCCTGCAGGTGCAAGAAGTTTATGAAACTGTGACCTTGTTTAAAATAGTTTACATAGAAAAGACAGTCTGCTCACAGAATATTGAGAAAAGGCTGAAGAATTTTTCCGCTTCTAGCTTTTTAGCACCTACACTTGACGTAGCTGGAAAGTAGCTGGAGAACTGTGTTCTGGCCACTTCTTCTGGAACCAGGGAGATATAAAAGCAATTTTTTTAAGACTTTCCATACTGCCTTTGCGGGTTCAGTAGAGTGAAATTCTGTTTTATTTCTGTAAGGTGATTGACCATAATGTATTGGGAAAATAAATACATGAGGCACTGTGAGCTGATGAGATTCTGCGAGAGTGGGGGCTACTTATGTGTTTTCAGATAACAGGGGGGAGATAAGAAATTAGGTGCAGAATGACATTGAATAAAACCTTGGATTTTTGCTCGCCATAGAATAGAATCTTTAGTTCAGAATTTTAGTTTGTCCAGCATTTTTTTTAAAGCAAGATTTATTATAAGAATTTCCTACATAAAGGGAATTTCTGTAAATTCTCTGGACGCACAGGACCAGACTAGAAGAGATGAAAGCATTTGCAAATTTGCCCCTGCAACAGAGTAGCAATTCCAATGTCCAATTCCTACTGATACTGGCACAATATTTTTATAAGCAAAAAGTTGAAGTAGAAACAAGAAAAGCTCAATATATTTATCATAAAATTCTGCAGTCAAAAGTGACTTTGATGCTTCTGTTCCTGTTTCATTAAGCTCCTCATAGGCAGCATAATCCTGATAATTTCAATTCCCTAGAAGAATATTCTCTATTTCATTTTCTTCTGAAAGACCAAATTATTAACCATGTCATATTGTAAAATTGCCATCTAAAGACTTCATGATGTGCTAAGTAGAAAGGAAATTGCCAGGGGCTGTAAGCCCTGGGTCAAAGGACAGTTGTTTGTAGCTCATTAGTATGATGTGGTGAAATCTGAAATTATATTAAATGTTTGTTCACGATGTAATTAGTGAAGAATTTATGCATTTTCGAGTATTCTATGCAGATCTGTAGTCTCATATCAGCAGTGGCACAAATGCTTTCTTGGGTGTATTACTTGCCTCATCCAGAAGCAGGAAAACAATTCAAAAGCCAAAATATATTGCTCAGCATGTTTGCTTTTTTTTTTCTTTTTGCTATTTCCCTCTTTACTCAGCTGCACAACCCTGACTGCCAATATATGATTTTACAGGAGAGCTCAATTCAGTCTGTCCTGTTCCCATTCTGCCTTTTGAGGCTTGAAGAAAATTCAAATATAACCTGAATTACCCTCGTGACTTTGGGCCGTGTAGGCCAGGAGTGGCACAAGTACTGAGTACCTGTCCTAGTTTGGACAAATTTGGAGGAAAATATTCTCGGATAGAAGGCAGGTTGCAACCACTCCTCCCCCACCAGGTTCGGGGGGGGAAAAAATTCCCTCGAAGAAAAGTGAAAGAGATAAAAACTATTTATTTGACAAACACACAGGAAAGGAATAACAATGCTAAATAATGAGATCTCTCTCTGGGGAGAGAAAACCTGGGAAGATTTCAGAGCCCTTCTGTAGGTGTGGTCTCTCTCCTCCTCGGATCTGGGTCAGCGAGGGCCCACTCCCCCGGGCCTCCGGGAAAATTCTCCTGATGTGTTCAGATGTTGTTGAAACAGTCCAGAAGAAGAGAAAAAAAAACCAAAATCCCAGGAAAACAAAGTTCAACTCTCCATCTCCTGCCGGGAAGAAGAAGAGCTGAAAAAGTTGGATGAAAAAAACCCCAAGGGTACCGCAGAAGCCCAGGAGTGTATCTCAGTGACCTTGAAACAACTGCTTTGAAAAAGTTTCTTTTTTTCCTCTTTTCCTCTCAGGCTCAGTTCAAAGGCACAGAAAAGATTGGTGGGCATAGAGTAGCGACAGGGGATACACATCATAAAGTCACCCCAAGACAGTACCTCAGAGGCTCTTTCTCAGGTGCACAAGTAAGAGGCTGGATGATCTCTTTGCTCCGACTGGTAAGAAGGAGAATACAGATTTCACACAAAAGACTTCAGCTGGACTCCCAGTTTTGATGTCAGGGAATGTGGCATGAAACAGGAGATTGCACTTCTCCTTTGTGAAGTTGGGCTTAATGCCCGTCTCTCCCCAAGCACGCACGTGTCACTTGAGCTGCATGCTCAGTTTAGTGGTTCATCCACCAGCAAAGCTCTGAGCAACCCCTACTCTCTTCCTTTAAAACAAACAGTAGAACTGTCCTCCAATGTGTCAGGTGGAAAGGATTAAGCTCCTGTTTTCCAGCAACAGGAAAGGAAAGAGAGCTTGGCAAGCAGCCCAGTGAATGTGAGTACACACACCAGAAAAAAAAAAGGAATGGAAGGAGACAGAAAAAAATCTAAGTGTGCTGGGGGGGAAAACAGGGTTTGTTCTTAGAGAACAGTAGTGCCTGACCTGTTTCTGAAAAAGACACAGAATACAATAAATGCAGGGCTGATATATTTCTATCTGACTGTTGAAATAAGGATTTTGGATAGCCAAGTAGAATCTCCATTTGTTTGGTATTAAATCCTTCTAAAATCTTTGCACAATTGATCTTGGTACTGGGATATCCAAACCCTGATCAGCCTGGTTCTTGAACCAGATTCATTCCTGCTCTGCCCAAAGAGCTAAAACCCAAGCTAATGAGATTCCATGCACTGTGGAGCTACTGCAGCTCAGCTGATTTTGGAATTCATGCTGGAGAAAATCCCCAGCTGTGCTGCACAGTATAACTGTGCTGGCGCTGATGTTGCTACCTCAGGGGTCGCTGCAAATGCATTGTGGGCATGAACTGCCCTGTATAGGACAAGACAGACCTGCCAAATATATTTTAGGGGAAGAAAAAATCCTACAGATGCATCTAAAATATACAGTGTATGTGTGTATATGTATATTTATATATATATATGTGTGTGTATATATATATATGTATGAAAATCATAAAAAGTATATGTGTGCATGTATATACACTTTGAGACAAAATAAAGCCAATAAAATTAGGAGACCTAAAAATCATGAAAGGGCTAAGCTCTAATTCACATACAGGATTCAAGTTGCAGTCACTTATTCAATGTTTAATGCTGTATCATTGATGATTCAGTCCATGTAGATTCCAGATAATCCTCACAAGAAACAAGGGTGTAGTGAAAGTCATATTTGAAGACTTACTGAAAAATAAAAATATCTAAGCAAGATGAACGTCAGTGCACTGGGTACATCTGTATTATGCTACACATTTCAGGATAATAAAAGTTTTCCTTTGAAAGAAAATAATATAATAATTGGTTGACAGCTAAACTTCTTCCCTGGTTGCCAAATAGATTTACAAATATACAGTTTAAAATAGTGACTTAGCTACTGTATCTAATACAATTATGGAACATTGAAGCTTTATAAGCAGCATTCATTGGTGTCTGCGTACTTTTTAAAAAAAAACCAACAAATACTGTGTTTTTCAGAATACCAGCCTTGGAAAATGCTATCTGATCACTTAAAAAATTGAATGCAAAACAACTTTGACCACAGATTACTATAAATATCTCTAAAAGCGGAGTTACTACATATAAACTTTCTATTGCTCATGGTAAAAATCTATCCCACATTAAATCTATCCCACTCTCATATTCAATCTGCTTATAAAAAGACTGTAATTATACAAATAAGGATAGCTTTGAAAATAATATTTGATTTAAATTTTGTTATTTATATTAAAAGGATATTTAATTGCCTCAATTGTGTCAAGTCAGGTGAAATAACGCTGAGAGTGAATATCTGTTGCTAAAAGCTTTCAGATGGAGTAAAGGCTTGGGTATTAAATGAGTTTTGTAACTATGACAATGGCCATGTAGAAACCTAGACAAAAGAAATATGAATATTTATTAAAGACATGTTTATCCTGCTTAAAATAGTATTGCATACCGTCAAAAATTCCTGAGAAGAAACTGCACTTGTACCATTAAATTCCTGCAGCCTGCATCCATCCCACGGGAAGCCACATCCTAATGAATTACTGCAACGACCCAGAAACACTTGCAAATAAACACACAGAGCAACCAATACAATTTGGCTTCTTGAGCAAGGGCAAACAGCATCAGAAGAATCAGTTTCCACCCGTGAGGGGAACAAAATTGTGCCAAGTCATAATTCAGTCTTAGGTGGGAGAGGAATGAAGCCTGCCCAGATGGACGAGGTGAAGTTAATAGTAGAGCTTAATGGTAACAGTGCTAGAGGCACAGTCCCACAAGTTCTGGACAGAGGGGAGGTCTTCAGACAGCCCGTAAATACTGAGCAGATTGTTTCCAGGTTCAGGAAGAATCTCCCTTGAAATTTCATCTACATGACACAGAGCTGGCAGAAAATCTCTCCTTTGTTTTTAGTACTCCTTTGGTAGCAAGCTACACAGTCTAGAGAAGCAGGAATTAAGTGTATTACAATGCACAGAGGCAAAAAGCTTGTGAAGGATAAAAGAGGGATGACTAGGGGCCAGAAGTTAAAAAAAGGGGAGTTGGAAAAGGACTGGAGACAAATGGATTTTGTAGCAGCAGACTTGCCCATAGCTCCTGAATAGTCCTTTGTGTTTTGCTATGGTTCAACTTTGAATTTATTCTGCTGATTCCATATAATGCTGAAATTCAATTCATGATAACCTCCTATTCACTAGAACCTCCTATCTTATGGCTATCTCCATATGTCAATACTATCTCCATATGTCAATTTGCTATAACCTTTTCCTTGGTTTATCAAAGTGACAGATATTGCACTCTGCCTCTAAATGATCCACTCTTATGCATAAAGAAATATTTATATTGTTTGAGGTTTCAGAATTCTTATTTTGATCTGTTTGCTCTTTAAAAATTGTGTCTAAATTTTCTATTCAAAGAAAATTATGTTGGCAGCAAAGCAGAGAGATATTTACCTTCGTGTATTTCTTCTTTCTGATACATTCTTTAACTGCTCAATCACACATTAGTTACTTTCTGCTTGCTTGGCTGGTCTGTTGGTTAGCTTGGTTTGCACTCATTACCTTGTTTCATTCCCTTGGATAAATTCGGGATATAGTTTATATTTTCTCCTTCTTTTAGCATGTTAAGAAAAAGAAGAAATAACTTTATTTTGAGGTGGGCCATTTTAAAAATAGCTTAAAGAGAATGGTACTGCTGTGTAGCACAACAGAATAGCACAACTTAGTATCCATGGCTTCATCAGCAGACTATCAGCCCCAATTCACTACATGTGGCTGTTTATGTTATGTCTTTGTGTACTTGAATGGTCACTGCAAATTTTCATTTCTGTCATCAATTAAACAGAATATTGTGGATGGAAAAGAAATGCAGTTAAACCACTTGACTTTCAGCAGCGTACACCCCCAGAGTTTAAGTCTGGATGTTGGTTTCCAGTCTCAAGAAGATGGAATATGTTTCAGGAAATCAATTCTCTTCTCATTTAAGCCGAAGGACCTTGCTTTTTCTGCATATCCTGCTCTTTCTTCACAAAGGTTTATTACAAAAGATGTAGAAATTCTGATGATTTTCCCTGAAAATCTAGATTCCTTGAAGGCATACTCTGTAGAGTATAACCTTGCTGTTGCACTAGTGTGTTATCACAGAAATCCCTAAATTTTGCTGCAGAACTCCACTGTATTAGTGGGGTCTGTATTAGGGCACACAGGATTGTGGCCCAACCACACCGAGGAATCTTCTGCTGTACTGGCTGCTGCTTTGGCTAAACTAGGAAAATCTATATTCCCTCAAGAGATTAAAACCTAAAACCTGTAAAGATTGAAACATCTGATATACACAGCATTAAAAACCACACATAACCTTCATGGATTGTTAGGTCACGTGCCAGAGCAGAGGAGCAATAAGTCACCTCTTTTTTAAACAGGTGAGCTAAGTAAAAGAAATTTTATCACCCCTATGTGCCTTGCTGTGCTTCCAAATATATCCATTTAGGGACACGGAGGGAAGGAACTAGAGATGAAGTTTCACTCTTCATGCAGCATAGCACTGGGGACAAAAGTTATCACAAAGAAACCTGGGGTACAGCCGCTGGCCCCAGGCCATGCTCTGTATTGCTGTGAAACTCACTCTGAACTGATCAGTAAGCTGGACTCGTACATCCTGGTGTACCTCTCCTGCTTTGCCAGCTCCTAAAGGGGGAAGGAATTGCATGAACTCTGACCTCACCATCTCTTTCTACTGCTGTTTCTCTGCCCAGAAAGCAAACAAGGAATAGTGAGTACACACAGAACCTGTTGATGCAATTTGATTTTATACAGGATGTACAGCTGAAAAGTCTCCACTAGTGTTTGGGGAAAGGCCAGCAGTAATCCAGGCTCAGAACTTTTATGGTAGGAATATATTAAAAGCAGTTACTCTAACTGTTGGTTGCCTTCACAAACTGGAA
This sequence comes from Struthidea cinerea, assembly GCA_013397865.1. Taxonomy (NCBI): domain Eukaryota; kingdom Metazoa; phylum Chordata; class Aves; order Passeriformes; family Corcoracidae; genus Struthidea; species Struthidea cinerea. The sequence goes on from VZTI01003226.1 coordinate 2,029,388, forward strand.
ACCTGAGGCCTTTATTTCATCTGCTCATGTGCAATTAAGGATTGCTTCTGCTTTCATTTGTGCAAGCAGAAACCATCTTCCTCTAAAATACCAAACAAGTGCTTCTAAGACTTTGGCTATCTGACATAATTAAATCTTATTCTTCTGTGGGGTTAGAATATTGCAACTTGACTTACTTTGACCTTGAGAGCCAGAAGGCTCACCGAACGAGAGGTGAGGAAATCCTGAGATATCCAGAAAATCATCTCGATTTTTTCTGCTTGCTGGTACCTGGGAGACAGGAATTTTCATCTTTAACAGGACATGAATAATTAAATCATTATTTTAAACTAAAGGCTTAGAAGTTCCTAAATGTGTTTGTTTTTAGGGAGGAAGAAGTGCAATCATTTCAAGCAATGATATCCCAGAGTTCAATCCTTTGTCACTGAATTTCAGCCAGTAACCAAATCTTTGGAACTATAGCCTTCAAAATGTTGTATGCTCACTTATTATGAACAGTCACATATCAAATAATAACAAGAATAATATATTTCCTGTCCTTAAGGTTACCAAAGGCCATATAAAATATATGAATGTCTTTCATTAGCTTTTCAATTTCTCAGATCCCAATGGTTCCCATGCAGAGTATTTTTTCCTGCACTGCTGTCAAAGTGGTGAATGGGTCTCCACTATTCATAAGGCAGGTGACATCATGCTGTTCTGAACACTGAACAGGAGGTTGAAGCAGAACCTTAATCTTGTTTTTGCCTTCCCTGCCGCTTTTGCAGCACCTCTGGGCTGTGAATCAAAGCAGTTTTAGTTTGCGGATCTTTGCTCACCAAAAATAATTCAAAATGCAATTTCATTTCAAGGCCTCAGTACAGAGGAAATCCAAAATAAAGTTAATTGAAACCAAAATTAGTTATATGAATAAACCTTTTTGAGATTAAATTATATTTACAACCCAGCAATTGTTTGTTCACATTTGGTTTTCTTGAAAACTTTGCCTTTACTCCTGTCTTTTTTGAGAGATCCCCAGAGGTGGTGTAGTGTAGTGATATATTTACCTGTTTGAAGTCTTGTTTGTTGTGATTAGTCATCAAGAACTCACTTGTTGATAAACATACTCTGTTTCCCTTATGTCCCTGCCCAGATGATCATAATTCATATGATCAGAAGGATAATTTCTCCTTGAGAGAAGCTATCTCCATTTTATTCTGATATAAATCATGTTTACGTCAAACTCAGATATCTTAAAAGCATTCTGGTTCTCTTGTCTGTATCTTTCTGACTCACTCCAACTGTATCCTGGTAAATTTATTGTCTTCTCTAATTTCTTTATGGCATCTCATATTTATTTAATATGAGACTCTCTCAGTTTTGCAAGGAAACATGGCATTGATTCTCTCACATCATCAGCCCTTGTCCCATAATACATTACACTGTACTAGATGCAATCACTGTACTGCATTCACTTTTTCACCCCCCTAATTAATAGGTCATTATCCTAAAATTTATAATTAACCATATTTTTCAGTCAGTTTTACATCAGGAATCGTCTGTCTGTTCCCTTTTGCCACGAGCAGAAGGACTTCTAAAACAGAGAGTAGAGGAATGCACTGCTGGCTGATTTCCCCAAGCAGGAAAAATAGCATGTCTAACCCAAAATATTCTCAGACATCATTTGCATTTGGACAAACATTCATCAAAAAAACCCACAAACAGTCCAACATCCAATAGCTGCTTTGCTGTAACCCTCCTGACAGGGCCTCCCACATCCCAATAGCTCTTCTCCAATTCTACCACATCCACCCCTCCAAATGAAGCAACTTCCTTTATTAAACTGATTTTTTTTAATAAGTTCTGCTGTCCTTGACAGAAAATGTGCTATGATCAGATTGATACAAAACTCTTCTGCAGCGCTCGAGCCTCTGGTCCTAAAACCATCTCAAAAATTGGCTGTAGACAGGAATGCTTTTGGCAGAAAGTGGAATAGCTGTATGACAGGGTATTAAGGGTAACATACATTTTAATATTTCCTATTTCAAGCTATTTGGTTATATTTTTGAAAATTTTACATAGATGAAGATGTATCTGATTAATCTCTCACAAACTCAATATAACATTGAGGAATGAAAAGCTATTCTGTTTTTCCCTGTTACCTCAGCAGCTTTATACAGAAATCCTTTAATCTTTTTTAAAGAGCTACTATGAGAACAACAATTTTCCTGGAACTAAACCTACAGTGATAACTTTCTGAGATACAAAGAAAATTAATGTAAGCTGATGGATAAGATGGGATGTGGAACATTATGTATTTTGCCCGATGGCTGCTGTCTGTAGGGCTGCTAGTGATACTTCACTGATGAAATTACTATAAATATACTGAAAATTGTCTTTGGATAGACAGCACTATCTCAGGAACTGTGAAACAAAAGTTATGGGTTTTGTAATAGGTATAACTGGGTCTGACTTGGGATTGAAGAGTGCTGACAAGCCAATTTGCACACACAGATGTGTGGGCAGACACATTATATACATCCCGAACAATTCTGCTATGCCACTCTGTACAGAATTATTCTGGGTATAAGTATTTGATAGAGCAGCAAAGCACAGTGAAATTGATGCCTAAAATTAGATAATCTGATTCTTTTTTGAAGGTGGCTGGCAAAAAAAGCTGGTGTGCTGAATAGTTTGCCTCAAATTTGTTAGAAAATGCTTGGCAGTAGTTACCTGCATAAAGCATATGTTCACTGAAATATTCTAGTCCCTTGCCAATATAGTTGAGGGTTTTTTTAAAAGACAGTATTTTTTGTGTATTTTGGAAGACCCTCAGAGTTATTTTACAATGCTGTTTATTCTTCCAAAATAACCACAAATTCTGCCTCTAAAATCATCCTCATTCAGCTGACATTCCTGCACAACCCTCATTGTTTGTCATAATTCATGTAGGCCTGTCTTCATACACTACAAAGAGTAAGAAATAACAAATATAGTTTATATCCACCAAAAGTTTCTAATCAATTTTTTAGATATGAAACTTTTAACAACAATAGCTGTTGTTGATGTGAGGTTGAGCTGTAAGGGTGAAAGGACAGATTGTGCAACTGTTTAACAAACAGCAGATCAAATTAATTGCAATGACCTCACCAGCTTGAAAAAGAACAAAATACAGTCTTTTGTCTAGCACACTATTTTAAACATAAATCTACTATATCATATAAGGAAATAGGAGCTTATGTATCAGGAAAAAAAAGCTCCTCACTTTTCAGGTTGTTTTCTGTGTGAGTTTACCTAGGTATAAACCCAAAAAAATTATCAAAAGGTATCATAAAACTTTGCTAGCAATTGGCATACATGGCATTTCACCTTGGTTTGTTTATAGGTTGGTGTATCTACATTCAGCTTTGGAGTCCTAATGCTTTTCATAGGTGGGAGAAGCTCCAGCCTTATAATAGAGAATGAAATTTGAAAAAAAAAAGAGCTTCTTAAATTTCAGCTATGACACAAGTCATTCCTTTTCAGAAGAGCTGAGTGGCAAGGTTATGGTAATAGCTATCAATTCAATCTTTTCTGAAAGGTACTCATGGAGAATGATTTAAATCTTGATTTTAAATCACATGTTGTCCTTTAATATTGGTGTGGTGGGGAACACACACGTCTTGTCTGCAGAATATTGCATCCTGTCAATCCTTGAATTTGACTTGTGATGAACATAGTTTGCTCTGATGTACTCATATAAAATCCCACTGTCTTCCAAATCTGACACGGAATGCACTGACCTTTTTAAAAAATTAGTCTCCCATTATTATTGTATCAGTGCATTAAGCACACAAGTTTGTACTTTAAAGTGGACTCCATGGACAACACAATAAATGAAAGATATGGATTTACAAACATTTCCTAAATTATTTACTCATTTCTCTTTGGTGTGTCCTGCTCCACACGTTTGATACTCATGTGGTTTGCAAAAAAAATCATGTATTGATATTAAATAAGAAATTAATGCCTTTCTGTAAGACATTAATATGACTTACTATTTAAAATACATTAATATTCAGGGTGTTCCAAAAATACAGATAAATGTGGTACCAACAAACAGTATTTTCCCTTTTCTTACACACCGCACATAGAATAATGAGCTCAAAAACTTGGGTCCCTGGAATTTCAGGGCAGAAAAGCAGAAGGTAGAGTAGGAGCAACCATCAATTTGTTTGTACAAAAAAAAAGTTTAATTCTTTATATGAAGATTAAGTTTAGCTAAACCATATTGGTGTACTATTGAATGCTGCATGAAACATTATTATAAACATTATTTATATTTTGAAAAAAAAAAATTTAAAATTCTCATTTAATCAACACGATCACAATGTATAAAACTAATCAACATATGGATACATTAAAAACCTTGCACGCTGGATCTGCACACCATCTTATAAACACTGTCATTCTGAATAGATATTTGGGGAGAGTTTATCAAGTGTAAATAGAGAGGGTTTTTTTAAGTTTTCTCTCTTCTCTGGTTTTCCTTCCTCATGCCTAGTTGTTTTTTACATTTTGCCTTTTATTGCTCTGGGCTGTGTTTCTGAAGATTGTGCCAAATCTGAGGCCTGTTTAAGTTGTTTCCATTTAAATGCATAAAAGTAAATAATTTCCAGTTATGTAATTATTGTCACTCCAAATAGCTGTGTCTTTGTGATTTGCTTTACAGCTACTGTCACTTTGCAGTGGCTACCAGGCATTCAGATGCTGTAGTCTAGCTGAGAGCTATCATTAGCAAATCAAAGCAGATGTATTTGTATGTGTATTTTTATTTCTCAGTCCTCAGAGTGCTCTACTGCACTGCTTCTACTTTAACTTTTGACTCCTGCCCAACCATTTGGCTGCCTAGCAGAAGACATTATTTTGTCCTAGTATTGAGATGTTTTTAGCAAGCACTGTTCTAACATTAGGGACAGAGAAATGGTGCCCACAATGATTTTATGTAGCCTTCAAGAAAGCACAGTGTCATAGCTATGATTCAGTTGTATTTGTCTGAGTCATGTTCTGGAGAGACTGCCCTCATTCCTGTTCCCTGGATTTCTCCCTGTGCCAAGGAGCCTTCCTCTCCCTGGTGCTGTCTCATCCTCAAATGTGGTATCACAGTAGATTTGCCCTCAGCAAACACTGCTGATTCCCATCGGAATGTAATTGCTGGCAATTAGATTTCCTTGACCACTACACAAAATTTCCTTGCAAAACTATTTTTATCTCATTTAGCAGGAGTCCTCAACAAAGGACTCTTTGTGATTAAGTGTTCTTGAAGTGAGATATAGGAGATGTGATTTAATAACTGCTTCATCAAAGACTTGAGAAAATGACCCACACCTTTCGGGCCACAGCTCTCCGTCTGTTGAATGATGATGAAATAGTCTCCTCCTTTTAACCTTTTGTCATCTGTTTAGATTGGGATGTAGGTGGTACTTTGCAAATTATAGGTCCTCCTTTCAGCTGGAGAAACTTCAGGACTGAATTCATTAGGAGGTCAGGAGGAGTAGGGACAGATATTAGGCTGATTAAACATTGCAGAAGCATCAGTCACTGAAAGGGCAAAAGATTTCTAATAGGCAATTTTCCCTGAAAAAAGCTGGAAGAAGAGCATGTTCCTGTGCAATCATACCTACTCATTAACTCAGTAATAATCATATCTCTGCCTAGTGAACTCCTTGCATTTCAGACCTGGATTTTATTGCACTGAGAATACAGCCATTATAAAGACTCACTCCTCTCTCCTCAACTGAATTTTTAGGCTCATTGTAGTGACAAACCTAAAATAGGTTCACTTTTGCATCCTTCTGCAGCTTTCATGCACTAAGGTCATCGAATTTGTGTCACTACTTTATTTTTACTGTGATGCTGACACTGGAGTGGGGAGGTCACCAATGTGTTGTTGAGGAATACATTTAGTGCAGTGGGAGCTGCAGGTTGAGCTCTGGGTGGTGGGAAATGTGGCAGCACCAGGCAAGAAGCCATGAACAGGCACAGATCCTTTGCACAGCAAAAAAAAATCCTGAAAAAAAGTCCAACAGACTCATCCTGATATTTTGGGAAGATGTATTAACAAAACAAGCCCAGTTCAGGGCATGATTTACTTTAATAGAAGATTAAAAAGACAAAAATAAAACTCAAGGTTTGATTTTGCTTTTTTTCCTGCTCTGTTGTCCCCAGCTGCCCTCAAAAAGCAGTGTCTAGAAATTAAAGTGTCTTATTCTGGAACAGGGAATAAGGTTCTTTGTAGAGAGACAGAGTGGAAGACTGGCACTTTTTTTAACTGAGATGGTACTTTTTTTTTTTAAAGGCTAAATAAAATAATCTCACTGTGTATTTTGGGAGAGGAAAGGAAAAGAAGTTGCTAAGCAGGCAAAGAAAAAAATTATGCGGTAGGAAGAAAGGTGAGGAAAACAGGAAGGATGAAAAAGGCCAAAGCCTGAAAGAGAATAAATAAGTGATTCTGTGGAACAACAACTTTAAATCTGATTAATTGTTGTTTTGGTTACTTAAAGTCCCAGTCTTACACAGTGTCTTGTGCATTGTATCCTGCCTTGCAAATGCAAGCAGAAAAGGCAGCTCTGCTGTATTTAAAAGCATTCAAATTCAAAATGGCTGTGATGAGTAAAACTAAAAAGTGGTCTTAAAAACTATCTCTTGACCACAAGTTTGCCTTCTAAAATTTGTTTTTGTAGGATGGGCAAAAGTTACAAACATAAATAATATTCAGCATTTACTGACTTTTTCCAGAAATGAAAATAATACCTCTATGATATTTCAGAAGACCTTTTACAGAAAGCTAATGCATTAAATGTGTTTGAGTCTTTTAGCCATTAAATGTGCCATTCGACAACATAAATGCTTGGCTTCTGAGACCCACAAAAATGTCTTTTCAAAAGGAGAAAAAAGCTGTAGATTAAACATTTTTATTAGAGATTAGAGTATTGTAAAATTAAGTGCTATAGCTACACTGGGAACTCAAGGGGTTTAAAAAGCACAGTAAAACACTCAGCCTGCACTAATTGCAGGCCCTGTGTTTTCTCCTATTCTACCCTAGCTTATCTTCTAAGGACATAAATTAAAGGAATTAGCAATTGTACTGTGCTGGCAGAGCACAACATTTCTTTGAGCAGAGTACAAAAGAATACAAAAATAACAGTACGCAACACTTGGTATCTAAGAAATGCTATGTAAATAATATTTCTTGTGAACTCTTGGGGTGGAGATACACATCTCTGTTTTTTCTCTCTGTACAAGCAGGAGACAAAGCTCAAAGCCAGTGGTTTAAGACTTCAGTCTTTGAGGAAATTCAAGACAACATTTAATGCAAGTGTTCAGTAGACAGAGCTGTGTCCCTCTGGCTGTATTAAGAGCATCCCTGCCTTGAGGAATCCTTGAATTAGTGTTAAGGCCTCTCAGCTACTGTACCACACACAAGGCTTGCTGTTGTTGTTTTAGTGGTGGCACAACTGAAACACTAAAGCCATAATCCCAAACTATCCAGGGTGTCCATTAGCTTAAGCCAAGAACCCAGGAGAGGTCTGTCTTTCAACTAAATCTTGATTTCTTTTTTTCCCAAGGGACACATTTTGTCCTTGATGACAACTGCTTTGATCTTAAAGAGGCTAAAGGAGGTGATTGCTGTTGTTTCATTAAGGAAAAAATCCCAAAACAACAAACAAACCCCAACCAGTCACAGAATAGTCACACAGAAATAATCTTTTTCATATGTCTTGATTGGGGTTTGGCTTACTTAGTCAACTCTCCAGAAAAAAAAAAGTTGTATGGTGCCATGTGCTGTGTAGCAATGCTCCAGATATAAAGCTGGGCAAAAATGTAGGTGTGTGAGTAAGGGACCAATATTTTTAAAAAGAGACCTTCCTTTCTCTCCAGGGGAGAGTTCAGGGGAGTCTGCAGCCACTTTGTACTTAAACACTGAACTCTGAGTGCTCAGGACAGCACAACACATCCCTAAGGGGTATGCTGAGCTTAATGTTGAAACTGAACTCTCACAGCAGTGGAGCAGATTTACACAAAACCAGCTCCTTGCTTTCAACGTGACTGTGGCTGCAATAACCACATATCACGCAGTAGAAGCAGCTGAGCAACTGTGAGGGTTGTGAGAATCCCATTTTCCATTCATGACACTTGTAACTCAATCAAACTATTTTTATATTTTGATAGATGAATATGATAGAAAGATTAACCACAAAATTAAGAATTAAGCAGGTAGAGGCCTCAAACGTGATTTTTTATGGCACAAAAAAAGTACAGAGAAGAGACCACGCTCAGCAGAAAGAGCAACAAATTATACAATGTTGAGTCTTTATTCTCTCAGTTTAATAGTGATAGGACATCCTCCAGCTGTCCTGAAAAATAGGAATAGAGGAGTTTATTATGGAGAGTGTATAATGGTGAATGTGTCATTCACACTGCCATTTGTTTCCTCTGCTCTGAGAACACTACAATGTGCTTCTGGAGGGGCTGACAATACCAATAACTTGCTCTCTGTTTCCAGCTACAAGTAGTGGCTGCTGTGTATTCTTCACACAGATTTTATGCTCCGACAGAGCCTGTATTATCTCCTTTTCTGTAACAAATGAACGCTGATAGCCACAATGAATGTGCCTAATAACTTCAACGCATATTTTCAGAATAGCACCCAAGAGTGCCCTATTCACTGCCTGATATGAGGAAGCAGGAAGATTCCCAACTCTTATCTAGTATAAAATTGAGGCTCTGCTGTTTCATATGCAGTTCCTTTCAAGGACAAGGAAGAAAAATATTTACTTGACACAAATACAGCACATCCTACCTAAATTACCTCCATTATTATTCACTTTATTAATAAAAAGGCTTTTTTGCAGTTACTTCAGTATTTTCCAGTGAATATTCTGCAATTATTACAGTTTTCCACTGAGAACAGACTATATGATGATAAAGTAGGCTCAGTGGATAGGAAATGAAGGTGTCTGATAGCAAATGCTGGGGATTTGCCAGTTATCTCAGAGTAAAGTAAAAGAGGAAAAATAATCATTACATAGATCAGAAAGGTTATTAAGTTAAAATCAAGGAGGAAAAAGAGAAATTATGGCAACACTTTTTGTTGGAAATGGCTGTGGCTGAGAAGAAAATTAATGAGAAATTAATAAACAAATGTCCCTAAGAAAAAAGTAGTCCCATTTTGCCCTGGGCAAGTCCATTTTGTCTTTATAAATAACACCCAAATGATGTGGGTGGTACATAATAGTTTATTTAAGTTATATCTAAATCCAGGCATCTAAAATTTGGTCACATCAGTCTTAATTAATATTAATTTTGAGGATTTCAGTGAGTCTACTAGATCTAGGGTAGTAAGGAACAATCAGACAACAGTTCTCCCGAGTCAAATTTACTGGGGGGTGAAGAATAGACCTGGACCTTTTCTGGGTGGTTGGCCATTCTTTACCTTAAATATGCCCATTGAATAGAAATTCCAAAATTAGGTCTCCAACAGGGAAGGAGAACTGATGGGGAAGGGAACTGTACATCCTGATTTACTATCATAAATTGTGAAGAAGGGAGGCCACAGCCTGGTATTAGAAATTATCTCAAGCTGTTTCTTTGAGCCATGAGTAGAATGAAATACCAAATTAATTAAATTTATTTCACTTGGGGAAATGAATGTTCTCCGCTGTGTCCTCCCAGGTATCTCAACAAGTAATTTTATTATGGTCTTTCTGTGAGCTGTGGAGCAGCAGTCCAAAAACAACTTCAGTGAAGTTCAAAGGACCAATTAGGTCTTTTTGTCCATCAGACTTTGTTTTCTTTCAGAGATTGTTTTTCAAGAGATAAACAAAGTCGCCATACTGTAAATCACTGCTGTCAGTTCCCCCTCTCCCCCTCCCCAACCCCAAAATGCTTAATTAGATTTTTAGATAACGAAGCTCAGTAAATTCTCTCAGTACACTCAGCGTTGATTTAAGGGAATGTTCACTATGTTACATCAGTCGTGGGCTTTATTTTGGAGCAGTACTAATGATGGAAATCAAGCTGCTAGCAAGCAGCTTAAGAACACAAAAAACGTCTTTTAGAAGAGACAACAAACTTCCATCTGCTTTCAGACAATCAGTGAGCTCTCCCTAAAGGCAGAACAGCAAGTGAAGTGTCCCCAGATGGCCTCTGCATGAGCAGTGGCAGAAGAAATCAACCTCTCCAGGCTGTCAGATGAATGGCCCACAGTTTCCCATTTAAAGGACTGAGCTGTGCTAGTGGCAGACAACATAATCCAGGGGTGAGGTGACAGGTAAAAACAGTGTCTGTCAGTGGTTTTGGAAGACTGTGTGGCTTGAATAACGGAGCACAAGTTTTATATTGTTTTACAGTGATGAGAGCTTGTCACAAAATCTTTTGTAGCACAACACCTTTCCATTACTCCACACTCTGGCATTCAACGTTTTCTGCAGAGTGGGTTATCCTGAAATTGTCAGTGTCAGGAGGAACTTACCCTGTGATCATTCTGACACTGCTCTACCAATCTGTCCTCTGCTGGCCTAGCACCACAACTCTCAGTGGGCTCTTAAACCTTCTCTTAAAGCCATCAACAAAAGCCGGTGGATGGACAGAAAGGCTGGATTGAAAGCAAGTGAAACATCTGTCAGATGAGGTGTGTGCTACAGAACTGCTGTCGTGATGATTTAGTTATAGATTTCCAGTAAGATGATAAACCTCAGATTCCAGCTAACAAGAAAGAGGAATGTTTCTCCAATTTCATGTCCTGCATGATGCTTTTTTGTTGCCTGCTAATTAATCTTGTTTTGCCTGTACAAAACTATAAGAGTATTATCAGAAATATTTCACATATAGAAAAATAAACTCCACAGAGAGTTCTGGTCTCTTCAGCTTTCTCTATCTTTAAATGTTTTCCTGAAGTGGTGATCAGTATTCTCAGTCAGACCAACCATTAATTCTCTCACAGAAAATATGGATCAGGCCTTTCAAGGAGCAGATGAAACAAGCTGATTGTTGCCAGCCTTGATAAATTTTGCTTAATTGGACCTGGCAAACGCACAACAAACACTGTTCTGTGGACTTAATATAGCACCTACTCTTCTAAAACTTTGTAGAGCAGTTGGCATGGCATACAAAAAGTTCTGCTCTCTACATTTAAAGTGCTGCAGTAATTTATTCGAGAGATTCACAAAGAAATTCAGTGTTGGGGGTTTTTTGGGTTTTTTCTGGGGAAAAAGAAAAAAAAACCCCACAATGGAACCAAAACCTAAAACTCCAACTAAGTTTCTTTTTGCCCCTTTCAGTCTGTTAACCAATAGAGGCTGCAGGAACAATCTGTTCTGGAGGAATGACCCTGCATGTAACCTCAATTAACCGTTAGAAACCAGAAGAGCCTTTTGGGGCCTGCAGTTTTACAAGAACTCCAATGCTTAGAAAGATGTAGATTATTTTCTTTGTTTATTTATAAAGTTAGAGCAGTGAGGTCTCAGCTGAGCAAGAGAAGGTTCCTGTTCTACTGATCTGCACCCACCCAGCAGATTTCAACCTCTGCCTTATAATTAACCATTTCAAAAAGACAAAATGACATGACTGTTAGATTATGTGCATCCCATAAGCATTTGACCTGATGCCAAATCAGGAATTAGTGCCCAAAGTTCTTCAGTCCTTCGAGCACTGTGCTCACCCAGAGACCACCCACTGTTTGCAGCACAGCAGAGCAGGGAGCACCGACAGCGCCACAGGACAATGCTGCTGGCCAGCACCTTTTATATCATGTTAACTCATGGCGGGCAGCAGCATTCCCAAAGCTGGATCCCTGCTACTCCCTGCCCTTGGGAGAACAGATCCTTCTGTCCATGAGCTGGTTTCATCCCTGTCTGGGCACTAGTGGGTGTGTAAGGTGCTGCTGAGGATGGCTAATGGCTGGCTGCCTTTGCTCTTACTCCTTGTATCCTGAGGTGGGATGGTCTTGCATGTTTCGGGTTATTCGGTTCTCCAAGTTTTGTTCTTACCCAGTTTCCCTTTCTTCTCTGCTTCCCAACAATGTTCTGTTTCTGTAAATCGCTTTAACCCAGTGCTTGCACTCCTTACCATGAATCCAAACAATAGAATTCATATTCATGAAGGGTTGAAATGCAGGTTTATGTTTCCTTTCATACTATTTTCAGTAGTTTTCCAGTGAACCTGGCCATTGTCCTTGCCAGCCAGTGCTTGTCAGAAAGGTTACAGCAGTGTGCAAAAATCTGACTACCACTTCACTGGGTGTAGATAGCTGGATTAGCAAATGTGGGATCTGCAGCACAAAAAGCACCTTTGTCTGGGGCTTTTGCAGAGTCTGGAAGCACTGGCACTGTGCCTAGTTCAATGTAGCTATTAGAGTCTTTTCACTGACTTTAATTGGAGCTGGATTAGGGCCTAATCATCAAAAAAAATCTTCACCCTGCAGCTAGCAATGGTCACATTTGACCTCAAAATTTCAATAAGAGGCATTGGTAAGGGAAAAATAGAACATGAAAGATAGAAAAATAATATTTTGCTGTCAAACAACAAATGATAGATAAATATATGTACTACAGTGACCATATGCCTCAAATTTGTCTTGAACTCCCCAAATTTTTTTCCACATAAGATCTGTCCAATTTTGATTTTTGGCAGCTGCCAGAACACAGTGGAAGAGAAGGCTGTTTGTCTGCCTTTAGCTGGTGTGGGATTTGCTGTTGGCAAGCACAGATGACAAACACTTCAGTTCTGTGACCAAATGTCTTTGCCATTGTTTTTATTAGACTGTGGGATGTTTTGCCTGATCTGTGGCAAGATATTTTGACAACTCATTGCACTGTAATAAATGAATAAAATATCAGAGAATAATATATTTTATGTGCATGTGTACTTATCTATATTTTAATGTATAAAAGTACCATTAATTAGTAAGTGGGAGTTTTTAGAAAAGATTTTACAGTTCACAAAGCCAATGCTGTATCACTGGTATAGATTCAGAGTGATTGTCCATCTGTGTCTCTTGCTCTTTTTCTTCAATGTCTTTTTATTTTCCATGTACTCCAGATGAGAGGTGGCATGCTTCATGCCCGGTGAAAGTCCAAATGGAGTATTTGAAGTGCAGTGGAAGAGCAGCTGAACTGAGCCAGAAAGATTAGTAATGCAGGAAACCCTAGTTGCTGTAACAATATTAATTTTTCTATAGTTAATTTCTGTATCTTAAGATTGTTTTTGTTTTTAGGAGATTAATTTTTTGACAATCCTATTAGGGAGTTGTGTTTTGGTGTGGGTTTTGTAACGTGTAACATATTATGAGTTATTACTTCTTGTTGCATTCAAAACACCTGCTGTTAGGGAGGCATGAGAAGAATAATCCATGTTAGTTTTATCATATTGAGCAGCATGAGATAAGAGGTTGATGAGATATGGTGAAAAAATTCATGTTAATTTATCGATGTCACAGGTGGGGAAGGTTGGAAGGGACCCATAGTGGGTGACCTGGTCCACCCTTCCTGCTCGTGTGGTGAGTTGTTCTGTGAAATGAGCCTTTTTTCCACTCTGAAAAACCTAAATAATATTCTGGCAACATTTTCATTACAGGAAGAAGCTTCATTAGCACCCACTTATCATGGTTCTTCTCAAGCAATGAAGATCTTTATTCCTGGCATACAAAATGGCAGTGGGGTTTTTTCCTCCTCTTTCTCATCATGAGAGCATTAATGCTTACATGCAGTCAAACGTGGCGGACAACTGGAGAAACTTCAACATGGGAATAATATTGGTAAGCCTGGCAAATTGTATGTAAAACGTTTTTTTCAGTGCTGTGATAGCAAGAAATGGAAGTTGCTCCAAAGAAAATTTTTCTTTTTCTTATTTTTTCCCTTTTGTTTTGTTTTTCTTCACTCCAAGGAAAATTTTCTCAAGCTAATCTGCTTGATTCACATACTGATGGACAAATGTGTCAAAACTGCTGGAAGCAAGTGCTGTAGGGCATGTGTTTTAAGAGGCTCTTGATTCATTTATGTGCTTATAAATTTGCTATTTTTATTCATGGTTAGTATACTTCACCAGCCCTGTCACACCAGCTCAGAGACGGAACTGAACTCTTCCCTTTTAGTGGTTCTCTCTTCTCAAATATCTGTAAAGTGTATTAGTTTGTTCTTTTTTAAAATCCCTGCTGGATGCATAACTACACATTCAGTTTAATTCACTCTGACTAGAGCACATCTTTGCCGTCCTAAAAATTGTCTCCTCCTGGTTATACCAGTTAAAACTCCTTTGCTAGTTGAATAACAGAGACAAAATTTTTTCATCTCTGCTCCTCTACTTTCTTCACTTTTGTTGGGTTTTATACTGTTGTGTTTTAGGAGCAGTTAAAAAGGTTCAAAACATGCCCTTGTGGTTTTCATGCACTTGTCTCATGTGGGTTCTTCTAAATCGTGTGCAATGAGACTACCTGGATGAGAAATGCTTTGCAATTCAGGCCATGTTTTAGGTTTTTAAATCAGAAGTTAATGACCAAATTCCTTGTCCTTATGGGGGAAAGTAAGGAGACCTAATTGTCCTACTTCTCTGAAGAATATGCTAGAAATATACAGGGGTTATTGCAAGATTAGACTTCTGTTTGAGGTGACAGAAATTCCTGCTGGCTTCAAGGAAAGTCGGTCAAGACCCTTGCAATGAATCCTAAGCATTTAAGGCTAGGAAAAAGTGAGGGCGAAGAAGAGACATTCTGGGGAAAGAAAATCACTAATACAATTCTGGAAATGGGGGAGAAGGGTTGTTTGAAGGGGAGTTAAATCACAGAAAGAAAGATTGTGGGACAAGACAATTCAATAAACTCACAGCCATTTCTCATCTTAGAGCCTAAATGTTTCTCTTAGCTACCAAAACAGCCTTGGAGAAGGAATTAAACAGTTGGACAAATATTGTACAGTCAAGTTTCAAGCCCTGCTCAGAGCTGGGCTTTTTACAGAGCTCTCAAAGCCAAGAGTAGAAAATTAAGAAAGGTAATGCCAGGAAGCATCAAGCTGTGGAAGACAGGGCTGGAAAGCACAGCTGTACAGAAAATTACTTTTCAGGTCATGGGGAACTTGCAGGCTACAGAGGGTGGAAAAAAAAAGGAAGTGCAAGCCCACAAAAAGCATTAGGAGAAGAGAGGAACAGAAGATCAGTGCCAAGAAGGGTTATGATGCAAGGAACTTGATTTACGGAAGTAAAAATTAATTATGCCAGAAGAGAACATTGTTTAAATTGTTTTTAGCAGAAGACAAGCAGGGTATCTGCAGGAATGTTCCAGGCCTTGAAGTACTTTGAAGCTCTTTCCATAAAAGTCTTAGAAATTCGGAACTAACATTCAATCGAAGTGAGAAGCCTGTCACATCCCTCCATCATCTGCCTCTTGTTTTGGGCCTACTTCAATGTTTGCAGTTTCTACTGTTTCTCTGTCCCCTTATTTTTTGGTAACGTGTTTGCCATGCAGACACTAAGGATGGCAAAGTGCTTCCTAGGATTAATGGGGCTCGACAGCAGTGCAGTAAATGCCGGCAGGAAGCATCCCTCCTCTTTGATGCACAGCTTTGACTTTCAGCTACGGATGTGGAGGACCACACATTCTGACATAAGTGCAGTTTCTCTGTGGATCATTTCGTGCCATGTTCATAAAGTTGTTGCTAGACTTTTAACTTTCAAAGTGAGGGAATACCAGGAAATATAATAAATCTGCCATGTGTGGTTATAGGTATTACCTTTCCCCATAGTTACACAGCTTTCTCCAAACATAAATTTCAGCCACTTGTGCACCCATCAGGACACGGATCAAGCTGGTCTCTCCAAGCCCATATAATGACCATCATAGAATCAACTCCTCTGTTCCATTCACCATTCAAAATAAAATGGTGGTTTGTGGATGTAATTATTTCATGTTAGAGCAGAAACTTCTTGCTTAGTATACTTGCGTAGTATACTAAACCTACTTTTTTCATGTGAAAATCTGCAGTATTAATCAATTTAATACAGAACTCTGAGAATATATGCTTGTTTCTTCTCTGAAGATGTCTGAGCCTGTCATCTTGCTTCTAGTGCATAGGCAAAAAAATCGTGTTGGCTCCAAAGAATTAGTACCACTGCCTCTTAAAAATTTCAGTAGTAGGAAAGATAGTAAAAAATACATTCAGCTATATTTTCTAAGGGGCATTTTTAAACTAGCCTCTAGTTTTGCATAGTTTTCACATAGCCTAGTGAGCTCTGTGAATAACCCAAAATCAGTGTGTACAAACAGGACAGGTGTCAACAAACTGTGAGGGAAACTGCCATATCAGTGTACAGAAAATAACATCTTGAATCATGGCACCTGCTTTGTCTATCTCCTGCAGCTCTCTCTTAAAGCCATCATGGCCATCTCTGAGGCCTTTGCAATCTTCTCAGAGCCAGCTTGATGCTTCTGGAATTTTGTTCCATCGCAAGGCCAGGAGCTAGACCTGTGTTGCACTGCTGCTGTCACAAGAGGGCAAATGAGGTGAGGGGAGAGTACAAGGCTGAGATGAGGGGCAGCCTTGGGCACAGGGCAGCCTGGTGCTGCCTGCGGGGGACACGTCCAGCCCTGCCCACGACTGTTCCCCCAGCTTTCCCTGGCAGCAGCAGGAAGCAGGCTGGACGTGCTCTGCCACGGCACCAACCTGAGCACAGGGCCGAGACCTTCAGAAAGCCCTGCTCTCCCTCCAGCTGACAAATGGGGCCAGGTGATTATTTGCCATCCCTTGATGCCCAGTTGAGCGACAGAATCACTAAGCCTGGCTGCTTAATAGGTGACTTTTGGCAGCTCCTCCACTCGGATGTCAGACAGAGCAGTGAGGTTTTTTTGAGTAACTGTATCCAGATGTCAGCTCCTTACAGTTTTCTTGTGCATCCTTTTTAGTGTTTCTGTTCAGTTCCGCCCTTGGCTCTGCTGACAGTCTCAGCGCTGAAGGAAGCTTAGCACCAGGACTGCCGTGTTACTGTGGTAGCACTTTGTCTCTCTTAATGTCCCCCTGCCTTCAGTGCTGTAGGAGGGAGGGTGTGCGCACCGAATTGCTGAGGTCAAACTCATAAATTCTTCAGCAGCAGAAGAGGGAAAGACTGGTTCAGGGCTGTCAGAGGGCAGTTACTGACACACACCACACACCACCTACAGCCCCGATGCTTCTCCTGTAACTAATGCTTGTCACAGTAAAAGGTACACCATATCTATTTTGACAGCCTTTTTTTTTGCAAAATATAGATTAAATACTGAGAAATCAGTGACTACAACAGCAAGTGTGCAATGTGGCTGTTGCCTCCAGACCATTATTTAGCTGTCCAGAAATGTTATAATGCATCTTTTCCCTCATCACACCAATTTTACTCCAGTCTTGGCTCTAGTTCTTTTCTAGCTGTCAATAACAAGTAATTTTCCTTTTCCTCTGCCCATCACTGCCATCACATTGAATTTTTGGTGGCTGTGATGTTGCAAGTGTAGAGGTCATGTCAGAGAAGAAGAAGCAGTGGTTCTACAAACCTCAGGTTAGGGTGAGACAAATTACATAGAAAACACTGATTTTTCCCTTTTCCTTTTCAAACTCCTCAGGCTGTGGGTGTGTAAATGCATGGAATGGTGCTATTGGGAATCATGTTGGAATAATACAATTCAGCATGTGCTTAAGTAATAAGTTTTTAGGCCTAAAAATAAGAGTCTTATATCTTTAAATGAGTCTGTTGTATATTTGTTCCAGAAGTCCTCCAAAGGCAAGGAAGCAAGGAGCTGGATAACTGCATGTGCTGTTATGAGATTCCACTGGGAATTGATCGTGTGGACCCTATAAAGAATTTAAAAGGGAAGGGGACACCTGATCAGGGAACCCTGTTCAAGGAAGGGGTTTGTTTTCTTTCTTTTCAGAAGATTCTGAAACTGGGGAACTAAACACAAGGAATTTGTTAGTATAGGATAAATTGGCGTGAATCACACAGCTGAGCCAAGGACTAGAAGGGGCAAGGCAAAGAACAAAATTGCTGGTTGGTTTTGCAGCACTTGCTGGGTATTTTTAACATACATTTTCTTCCCCATTTCAGCTGCTGATCTGGTGCAATCCATTGCTGTGTGCAAAGTAAAAAAAAAAAAAAAAAAAAAATTAAGCTGCTGCACTCAATTCTCATATAAGTCATTTAAATACGCCAGAGCTATCTCTCTAGCTATTAGCTATAGGTAAGCATTATCTCTCTGACAGTAAATTTTGTGACAGAATGAGTCCTTGACTGATGTCCTGATTGCAGGCCACATCAGCAATAATAAATGCACACGACTCTTTCGCGGGTGTTTTCTCACAAGTGTTCAAATATCTCCAAGTGCTCTGGTTCTTCCCGTGTTTGGATTTTGCATAGCTGATTTCTTGGGTTTTGGAAAAGTAAAAATGCTTTTTTAATGATTTGTAAGGTAATGTGTTGGTATTGCTCAGGAAACTTCAGATTCCAGTCACCAGTTAGCAAACGTGTATGGGTGATTTTCTGAAACAGAGTAAGGTTTTGAAAACCAGAGCTAAGTTCTGCTCGTGAATTCTGCTCATTGCAATATTTCACAGAACACAGAATTACCAACCCTGGTCTGGGCAGAGAAAACTATAACTGAAAATTGTAACTTCTGTATATCAAACGTATTAATCTCTATTTAATCCTATTCCCTTTTTTTCCTACCTGATTTATGCCTGTTTTATGAAAAATATGTATTTCCCAGTAATTCATGTTTCCATCTTCTAATGGCTTTAGCCTGGATATATAATGGCAGCATCTATATATTTCTTGGTTTTACTCTCACATTCTAGCACAGGCTACAAAATGATTTAACAAATGAGAGACTTGATTGTTTATAGAGTAGAAATTCAAGAAATTCAATCACAAAGAAACAGCGAGAGGTCAAGCTGATGAACCTTCAAACTTTTGCCTAAATCCACAAAGCCAACACTTAATTGGAATGGTACAGTTCACTTATATAAATCTCCCATACACACTGTGTATTTTATCACAAATCACTGTAATAATTTGGAGTTGTACCATTCTCTGTAAAATAAAACACCCTTGTGGTTTCTGAAGAAAAGGCTCTGCAGCGCTGTGCTGGAAAATGAGCAGCTTCAGCAGGGGATTTCAAATAGACAGACTGTAACTGCTAAAATTTTGCCCACAACACATCACCTGTACTTTTATTAAAATAGCCTGTGAATCCTCTTGGAGGCACAAACAAACAGCTTCCTCTTCTTCTTGGAAATATGGTTAGGGATGTGGAGGTGGTAGCATTGGCAAGAAGCAGTATTTATTTTTGTTGGAAACTTCCAACATATCCTGGCAAAGGGTTGACTAAGGCTATTAATCAATGGTTCAACACGAATTCACAGAAAAAAAAAATGCTGTGTTGTTGTGGCTTCTGGAGTTTCAGTGATCCAATATGGTCCTCAGAAGGACTCAGCTATGATGAAAAGAGCAGGATTCAAGCAGGGATTATTCCTGGAGACAGAATGTTGAGCTACCATAAAGCACACACAGTGAAGAGAGCTGGCAGCATGAGGAGTGTGGCTCCCAGATGCTTTGGAGCGGGTTTTGTAAATCCTAGTTTCTTTAGCCTGTACCTTATCCTTATCTTTATTCCTAATACCATATCAGAGAACATGATCCTCTCCTACAGCAAAATATAAGATGCTATCTGGCATCAATGGCTTCCTCCCTAATCTTACTGTTTATCCGATGTTTAACACCAAACACAGCTTCCAGGTGCTGCAGTCCTAATCCTAACACCAGTTTCGACCCTTGTCACGCTTCAAACCCCTCCTCTGCTGCATGCTTTCCAAAGGTACTCCTAGAAATCCTAACCCTGGCCACAGCTCCGTACCAGGACCTGCCCAAATGCTCCAGGAACACTCCATTGTGCTGTGATGGTCCCTCGAGTCATCCACTCCCCACTACAACTAAGGGAAAAAGCCACTTGCTTTTCCTCACACCAGCTCTCACGCTTGCCTTGCCTCCTTCAAACCCTGCACCACTTCAGCGACTCCTTCTCCGTAACTCTGCAGGGCTCTGTTAGCTGGGGAGTGAAAATTACTCACCGTGAAAGGAATAAAACTGGAAGTAGGGGTAAGTTCAGGAAATTGATAGACTGAGGATATGTGATCATTTCTGAATGCAACTAAGCCAAATATCTCTTGCGGTAAGGAAACTGCAATTTCTTGTTGCCAGGAAGTCTTAAAGTTAATTTTGATGGGGTTCATGTTGGTTTATGTTGGAATGTTAGCACAAAGCTAAGTCAATCCTGTTAGTCAGCTGTATCTGAAACAGAGTTTAAAACTGGGCCAGTTACATGCTGAAGAAAATAGAGCCAGATTCCAATAGATCTGCCTTTCTGAGGAGTCAAGCCAAGTTCCTACCTCGTGCTCCATCAGTTTAGCCCCAGAATCACACGCTGACTGTCCCAATACACACCTGCTTGTCTTCCCTCTGGTTTCATTCTCTACAGGAGGATAATGGCTGAAGGAGGCACATTTGCAAATTTAGGATATCAAAGCAATTGAAACAAGATGAATTATTATTATGTCCAAGAGACAACTGGAAATATTTGAATCAGAACGTCATTATAGAGCTGTTGTAGGCACCTTAACTACTAATCTCCTGCCAGTTATACAAGTTTTTGGGTCGACTGGAGAGGAATCTTGAGGAAGACATGTAACCTCCAGATGCAATTTGTTTCACCTCTTATGCAATTTCTAGTTCAATATAGAAAGATATAGAAAGAGCAAAGGGCCGACACAGGGAGCAGATCCTTCTGTGAAGGACTGGAGGCTGGTTCCTGACAGAGGGCACTGAACCTCCAAGGTGGGAGAGAGTTTTTTCCTCCTGACTAATACTATTTGGGCAATGTCACCTCATTCTTTCCTTTCTGGTGGAAGAAGATCACGGCAGTTTAAATTCTGAATTGCTGTGCCCCTCACTGAGCTGGCTGGCAGAAGCCTGACCTAGTCTTGTGTCAGTTCTACCAGCAGGTCATTTGCCTGTTTAAAAAAAATTAAAATTAATAATGCCTATCCCCAACATTCTTTGAAGGACATGTTTGCATTTAAGTTATTTCTATTGTACTCAGAGAGTTACTTGGCTTGCGTGTAGTTAACATGACTCATTTAATCCAAAAATAGGATTTGCACACACGTTTTGCAAATCTGCTAGCAGCCTACATTAGTTCTGCACTCAGTCTCGTTTGCAGCAATGCCTAGTGGGTGCATATCCCGGCTTTTGGAAATCCAGTTTGGTCTTTCCTATTTTCCACTTGTTCATATCTCATCTTTTTCTGTTCAGCTGATTAAAGAGATGTGTTCAGTCACAGACCAGCTTTCGTAGCAAGGGAAAGGTCACTGTTTCTAGATTTTTCTGTTGTGTACCGATTTTTCTTCTGCAACACCTTTGCATCGTAATGGGAAAATTAAATTCAAGAACACCTGCAAAAGTCAGGTCCCTTGGTGTGCTAGAAAAATAGGATTTAGTAGTCCAAAAGCTTCTTTGTAAAGCTGCAGGTAAATGAACTTGTGATAAATCAGTTCAGGTACAACAAGTCATGCAAAATATAATCACTTAGAAGACCAAAAACCTGGCTGCATTTACACATATTTTATAATCCTAGAATGAGATGCAGGAGTGGTCCCAAAGGGGTTTATTTTGAAACAGATATGGTTTTGATATCCTTATGTTGTTTTAGAAGGTATAACTGATTCAAACTCAGTAGTCATGAATTATAGCATATAAAATAGCACACGAAACAAAAATGCTAAACTGTTGGTCACTGGAAATGTCAGCTGGGTTTTCCTAGATGGGTATATCTTGTTTTCTGATCAATAGAGAAGTTATGCACTTTTTTTACTTTTTTTTCTTTTTTTTTAATGTATAAAAAAATAAAAGCTTTTCTTGAAATGTTTTATTTGCGGAGTTCCACTGTCACAGCAACAAGAACTGTTCTGTTTCAACATAAAAGCTGCACTCTTGGGACCAGATGTACACAGATCAAGGAAAAGAAAGACAGGTTGCTGTGCCGTAAAACACGGAGAGCCTTTGGCAGACACGGAAGATTTGAGCCCTGACCCATTACTGGAAACCATTAGCATAAATACTCTGCCAGGTCATTGACATCTGCATTATCAAATCCCCCTGCGGGATTAGATATTCAGCACTTAGATCATGCTATTAGTCCATGGTGTGGTAATGAAATAATCGGCAAAACACACGCCTGAGAACCCCTGAGTTAACACAGGACTGGAATAAAATTAAAACTGCACACAGCTCCTTGTAGTTTGAGGATTGCTTTAATGTTCTAAGCACAAAGCTTTGACTCACGTTCAGACTGATCCAGAGATTTAAGTGTAGGTAGAGCTGGACCTGCTCAGCCCATAATGCTCTTTAAGGAGCTAAATCATGCACAGGAGCTGTATTACGGTCACCAGAAAACAGCTTCCCTAATTGCAGGCTCTAACCTTTGTGGACTGGATTACCTCTCATCTTGGAATGATTTTCGTATGTTTCTTGGTAAGGGCGGTTCAAAGCCATCCAGTTCATTTTTTGGAGTTAAATATGCCCTTCCGAAGAGCAAAGAAAGGTGCAGGATGCCAGAATCTCCTCAAGTTATCATTGATATCAAAGAATTTTCCTGAGAAATAATTTTAGTCAAAAAATCAGAGGTGGGGGTTAATCTCTCTTGGGAGACAAGGATTGCAGAGATGGTTGAGACATCTTTAATGTTCATCTTAAGACTCTTAAGCACTTTTCTTTTAACCAATCATCAGAAGGCCATCTGCATTATTGGGATGTTATAGGAATTGTAATTTTTTCCAGGCGTGGGGAGTTAATCATGACTCCTGCAGGTTGTTAGTCTATATATACCCTATATAATTCAACTGTGACATTCAGACATTGGGGAGAGGTGCCCTGGACATGAATTTCTTGTTCTTCCAGCCTGGCAGAAATGAAACCAGCCATAAACTGAGAAAAACATATATCTTACCCTGAAATCATATTTTGCTAAAACTCTGCGTAGTCTTCGGTCTGATATGTCCTAATGACAGAACGTTTCTGTCCCAGAATGTTTCTGGGACTTCACTGGAGCAGGCATTTTAGCAGCATTAATCTCAACCTAACTGTCCTGATTTTACAACTTAACAACTGTGTTGCAGGAGACAAGCTGTACAACTCTTTTTATCCTACTAATTCAGGCCAGTGATATTAATAAGGTACATGAGATTTACGGTCAGACAGTGAAGGTAGATTTAAGTTTAAAATCCAGGGAAACAACATTTTGTTTGCTCTAGATTCAAGGCAGAGAATGCTAGAATTCTTTAGTTCACTTATCAGTAAGCTACTTTACAAATAACACCATAAATTTTACCCTATAACTTCAATTACCAAAGGCTTTAGGCACCTCAGTAACATAATAAATTTCCGTGCAGGTAGATATATGCACCATTCCTTTAAAACAGAGAAATAAAATGCCTTATGGTAAATAAAAATCCAAGATCCTCCATGGGCAAAACATGTGTTTCATACATATTGTGAGAAATATAAACAATACTTTTGTTTATATTGTTTCTTTCTTTGTAAGAAAGAAACTCATCTTTCTTACCCAGGAATAAGAATGCAACCATCAACAGCATCTTATAGTTATCAGTTTTTATGATATTTATGTAACACTTTTCCCTCTGCCATTTCAAAGCATTTTCTTTATATTAAGCCTTGCAATAGTATTACCCTGATCTAGGTGATGAGAATGCAAAGGTGACAGTAATTGACACCTGAAAAGTGAGCGTCACACTCAAAATACAACCAGCCTTGCAATAGTATTACCCTGATCTAGGTGATGAGAATGCAAAGGTGACAGTAATTGACACCTGAAAAGTGAGCGTCACACTCAAAATACAACCAGCTCCTAACTTGCACCAGCTCTTGTACACACACTCACTTCTGGAAGTGCCTATTCAACCTTGGGGGTTTGTGAACTTTGTTCTGAGTTGTTTTAAATATATTTGGCTTCTGAAAAAGAGCTGTGATCACTACTGTCAACCGCAGTAGGCAGCAGTGTGTCTCTTCACACCTACAGTAGCACACCTTTAAACACACGGGGAAATGGCTTCCTGCCTGGCAGAATATGTCAGAGAGATTAGTACATTCTTCGGTTATTTTGGTGGTTGTAGCATGGGGCATGCTTTATGGCACAACAATTTGGGGTCTTTGTGATCTGTGTAGAGAAGTCACTGCCACGAGCCCAATATGAAAGTCGTGCTCTGAGCATTTTCTCCTGGAAAATTCACAGCGAGGCGGAGATGCTGAGCATATGGGAGGTATAGCTTTATGCATCACTCACTGCAGAATGAACATGCTCCTACAATCCCCCGTGGCATCTAAAATTTCCTTGGAAACGTCTCCTGAAGTTACTCTGAAGTATTTGCCTAAAATGACCCTGTTCTGTTTGTGAGATCCCAGCTCACAAATAAACAAGCTACAGCAGCTTTAGGCATTGATCCTATTACTCCAATACTTTATAAGCAGGCACCATATAATTGCTCTTGAAATTCTGGTCCAAAGTGTTCTTACTATTGATATACCCTGGAATGCTGGAAGTAAATATAAAATGCGATGGAAAAATATTGAGGAGTACAGAGCACAACTTCACTTACAAATTTCCTGATGTTCTCTATCCTTAGATCCTCTGATTAGCAACTCATGACATCACCTGACTTCAACCATTTTGGCTGACATTTTCTGCACTCCTTGCCACAGGCAGAAGTTGCTGTGGCTCAACCTCCCTTTGTAAATAGGGAGCCATAAAGGCCATTTAACTCACAAAAGTGGTAGGAACTAGCTTAATTAATACAGGTTAGGCACTTTGATATTGCAATGTAGGTAAAAAAGGTCCATGTGGGAGTGAAAAATTTTGTTTTCAGAATGTGGTTTGCATCTATATGAGGCCTGGGGCTGTGCACTGAACCAAATGTTGAAAAATCCTTAGGCAGCAAGCACCATCCATTCTGTGCATGACTGAGTCTGGAGTCTAGAGAAGAAATTAATATGTGATTGTGTAATTAGACTGCAGAATAATTAATATACACCAGGGAAGGATAACTTCAAATACAGGTAATGGTAATTCCATTTTTTTCCCCATAGTTAATTTTGCAGCCTTTATTTCCTTTCACTCTAGCTTTTCTCTGTGTGATGTATGGTATACAGGAGAGAAGAAGGGCAGGACTACTAGCTGATTTTTTTCCCCTTTATTAAATGTTAATGTGAAATCTACAACAAAGAATGTGACTGCCCATATGTTATTCTACAAGTTTGGCTTTGCTCGGTCTTTCAAGTAAAGAAAATTTCACAGCCATTTAACCAAAAAAAACAAAAAAATCTGAACCTTTCACCTTATTTGCCAGGCTTCTAAATCTCCTAAGTATATGCTCGAACTTTGAAATTTCTAACACTGTGTGCTATCATGAATTATTTCTAGTTCAGCCGAAAGGACACGTCTCTATTGCAAACACAGAGGTGTGAGGGGATTGCCTTACAGCATTGTTACACCTTAGCTGGGTTTCTGCAGAATTAAGATTAGTAGAGGGCTAGGAATTAGTTATGTTGAGACTGGACTAGAGGATAAACTTTTAGATTTATTATTAGTTATATATTAGTTATATTATCTCTCTATATAAACAGATAGATTTGTGATTATGGCTGCTCTCATTTTCCTGGTCACCTTTTTCTCTTCTTACAGGACTGGAAACAGGACTCCACTGAAGCTGTAATTTCAGCTTCCAGTCCTGGCTAGCCCAGCTCAGAAAAAGAACCATTTGTGGTTTACTTCTCATTAAAGACATCAACAGAACTCTTAGAAATCAACAGTAAATCTCTCGCTGAATTCAGTTCTGCAAGATGAGGTTCTAGATTGGAAAATTCAGCAGGTATCCACCAGTAACTGAGAAAAGAATCTGTTGGGCAGACAATTTTGGGGCTCTTATTTCTACTCATCTGCAGTCAAAAGTAAGCACTATGATAACTCATATTTCTGGCTGAGAAAACATTAATTTAGTAGCCTCAAAAATGTTGAAGGTAACAGAAGGTGAAATTTAAAACCTAGAATGTACTATTACAAGAAGAGCAGGAAATAGTCTTAATGATTTTGAAGGTATTTGCTTTCAAACAAGGGAAGACTTTGACAAACCCAAAGAATTTTTTTTTTAATTCCCCTTCTTTGTTCAGTAAATTCAGGAACATGTTTGACTCAGATTTAAGCTTCAGTTATGTAAAATTCAAGGTATAGCAATCATCTACAAAGTTAAGTAATTGCCATGCTGTTGTTTGATATTGCATTGCAGTTTGAATTGAGAAAACAAATCAGATTAACTTCTTTGTCTAATTCCATGTTTTTCAGGTTGCAAATTGTATATGGCTGGCTCACACTTTTGCTTGAAAGTCAGTCATTTCACTGCAGTGTATTCAACTATTTGTTCTGAGTAGTTTTTAATATTTGACCTACTGATTTTTACTGAACACAAAGGTTCGCTAGAATGATCCTCCGTCTTCTCATCCTCAATTTTGCATGAGCTTCCTGAACTACAAACTACAGAATTGTTTTAGCATGTCAAAAAGTGAAGCCATTCTTCAAGGATTAAGGTCAGGAAGGTGTATGTGCTTGTGACATAAATGTTTATGTTCTTAGTTTCTTTGTGCCTCACGATCCTCATCACTTGACTCATTTTCTTCAGCAGATCTTTGCATTTCTGTTTTGTTGCAGGCTATAACATCAAACCTACAGGATCCTCAAACATAGAAATAATCATTGAGAAAATACAACTGATAAGAAGTCTCATGAAAAAACGGAAAAATATTGAGGGAAGAAGTATTGGGGCATCTGCCAAGCTGTCGTTGTGCTGTAAAATCAGCATTTTGCAATATCAAGCCAACCAATCAGCCAAATTTTCCTCTGAATGCAATGCAAGCTCCATGCTTCACCCAAACCTCCTCGAAGATTCTGGCTAAGAGCAAAAAAATGAACATGGTTTTAAACTGGGGGTTGTAACATCTGAACCCAAGTCAGTAATACATGTTGTTTAGGAAATTATAAGGAAAGAGTGGAACAGAACAGAGCAGGATTCAATTTTTATCTAGAGTATGAAAGTAAAAAACTCGGGCAATTTCATTTACAGTGAAATACTTATCATGGACTGCTAGGGAAAAACATCTGACCAGAAAAGAGACCAAGACTGTTCTCAGCCTACTTTAGGATTACAAATGCTTATTGTCATTATTTATTACAAATTACTGAAAGGAGCCTAACATGATATGGCCACGGCCTGTGTTAGGACCACAGTCCACGTTAGTCCCTGGTGCTGTTGTCCCAGATCCATAGTAAGTAATGCATCTCATTGAACACTCTCCATTTTTCTGGGGGAACTTACAGTTCTAAATGTGGCAGCAGATGAACATGAGACAAGTATTCAGTAGTTAGGAAGAAAAATGTAATTCATGCAATAAAATGTCAGATTATTACTTCTTCATGTCACTAAGACTTTATTTAGCAAAGGTTTCTTCTTCTTCTCAGCCCTATGACTGGATTTGCAATTAAGGTCTTTGTTTAATTTCTTTTAAACATCATTCCTGTTTATACATCTTCTGCAATTCCTTTTCTAAATGTAATTGCTTTAAAATCTCAGAGGATATTAATAGCTGCCTGAACTGATATGTTTTAATACTAAGTACAGTGATTTAAAGTACTAAAGAAAAAACCGAACAAAGCAAACTTCACACAATTCTGATCATGTTCTGGCAGCTTTAAATAAAGATTTTCTTTATTTGCTATCTGCACTGCTTTCTTTAGTGTCTTTAGTGTCTGAAATTCAGCTGTAGGTTTACACTGCCTGTGTTTACAGGGATGATACGAAAAATTAAACAAGCCATTCCTGCATTAGAAACCACTATTCCTTCACCTTACCTTAGGGTGAAGACAAATTCTCTTGACCCATACTATTGGGAACTGGATTGTTTATTCCTGGCCACCTCTCATACTTTTCCAGAGTGCTGTCCTTACTGAGAAAGCTGTCACTGAGCTTGTATCTGTATCTGCAGACGGCTCTATTCAATGGGGATATCAGCAATAAGCTTTTTAATGTCTGATGGTAAAGGACACCTCTGTTGTGCAGATACCCTAAAATGGCAGTGGAAGGGTCTTTCTTCCTCCCCTGAAAAGTCCAATTTTCTGTCTTCTTCACAGGCAGACAGTGAAAATGACAGTCTTTAACTTCAGGAATGCGTGTAGAAACTGATGGGAACAATTTCTTATTACAGAGAAATCGAGAGATTGCATCCTCTCCAGGCTTTCTCTCACCCCTCCCATCTTCTTGCTGGATGAATGGCTGTCAGGCAGGAATGAACCTCCTCCATGTAATGGACTTTATTGTGTCCAACTGCAACATTTCTCAGAGCACTGTTCCTGCTCTGTTTGATGACACCCATGACACAATTTATACGGATGTACTGGGATAATCTTCAGGGAATGAATCTTGATACAGGCAAAGATATATCATCAATGCTGCTTTAATAGCAGCATAATCCAGCCAGTCTTTTCCACACCCTAGCTACTGAAACTTCTAGAGTATGAGGAGTTTTAGCAGGGCTCCGTATCACACCCTCCCCTCAGTGCCTTGCAGACAGTAAGCCCAAAACTCTGGGGGTTCAGGTCTTATAGAGGGTCCTGATCTTTCTGGATTTACTTTTTTCCTTCTATTACTGCTCCACGTAAAATACTGTTTGTCATTCTCATATTGTAGGTGCTAAAAAGCTAGAAGCAGAGAAATTCTTCAGCCTTTTCTCAATATTCTGTGAGCAGACTGTCTTTCCTATGTAAACTATTTTAAACAAGGTCACAGTTTCATAAACTTCTTGCACCCGCAAGCTGTTTTGCAAGATTGTTACGGCTTTGACTTTGAAAATATTTTGGAATAGGTATCTTAGGACTTGGCCAATCCTCTCAAGGGGTGGATGGCCGAGGAACCAATTACCTATTGCCACTCAACACACTTTTTTGCGATCTATCCTATAAAAGTAGTCAGAAAATTATTAAAGGAAAGCTTCGGCTTCCACTTGTTCATGAGCCTGGACTCTGTGTCGTTTTCTTTATGCTCCTCGGACATAACAGCGACACATATGAGTGTGTGCGTGTGTGTATAACATATGAGTGAAATTATTTTAACAAGTCTGTTCTTCAAATTCCTGCTGAAGTGTTCTGGCACCAGTAACGCTTCACCACACAGTAAGCAATCTCAAAAACATTTTGCAAATTGGTTCCACCTGTTCTACCATGAAGATCTTGCTGGTGTCTGAACGACCAGATGAAAAGGCATTTCTGTGTTTTCTGCCTTAACCTAATTTCCTCAAGCAGTAGTTCCATTTTTTTTCTCTTCTAGAGAGCATCTTATGCTTACTGAGGAACATAACTCTGCCAAAAAAAGACCTGTGTGTAGACCAGCTCAAGAGAGAGTGGAGAGGTAGCAATAAACTGTCTGAAAACTTCTTGGTCACAGATTAGAGCAGCCTCAGTTATCCCTAAGGATGGGTAGCTGCCTATGGCTTGAACGAGACCCGTCAGCAACTGAGGATCAGAACTGGAGAATTCTCAGTTTTTGCTTTGTTCTTCTTTAAATTTTTGCTTTTCTGTGAGTCCGTTTTACTCAGAGTTTGAATTAGAAAGCGGGAGACGTGAAGTTTTCTTTGGACTTATGTTTATTATTTCTTATCTATAACACAGCTTTCTAAGTTAACAAGGTGGACAAATGGCAGAATATAGCCCCTGAGTTCTACTTTCAAGGTCTTTTATACTCTAATCTACCCAATTACAGATTGTAAAGTATCATGTTTTTACTTAAAACCCAGTGAGTATCTATACCTGACCTGCAGTGCAGATTTCTTGAACCAATACCAGAAAACTCAGGTTGGTGAAGAAGAAAGAAGAAAGAAATACAAATCCACACCCAAAATCCTCCATCTTGCTACATATACATATTACTAGATTCCATTAACCTAAATTCTGTATCTCTACATATTCCACCCAGTGACATAACTTTATTTACACAGCAACAATCTCAGCACTGTCACACAATCTGGGAAGTTTTTCCCAAGGCCTAAGATTAAATGGAGTGTGTTTTTGAGGATCATTCCTTGTTAGATTAGAAAGAATGAAATTCTCAGGATTCAGGGTTCCAACAGAGAACTTCACCTGCAGCCTTTTCCATGAGACAAATAATATTTTTCAGATTCAAAAAAAAAGCCTGCCAAAAAATGGTTTCATCATATGTCCAGCATCTGTGAGTTTAGGCAAAGGGTTTGTGCAACAGCCAAGTCACAAGTTCTACTCTTTCTTTCAATATGTTTTCTTTTTCTTTATAATTCCTGGTCTTGCACTCTACAGCTACTTTTAATCTCATATCTGCCCTGTCACTGTCTCTTCACTTGTCATCTAAGTTCTTGTCCATGGCATTGCATTTTTATGCTTGCTGCTCATTCACAAACATATTCCATACAGCCCCTGAGAGAGCTGTCTCTTCCAGTTCCATCATGACAACCTGTTCACTTCCTTTTTCCTTGAGTGATGCTTTCCTTCTGCGTGGTCATTTTCTGATCCACTCTGCTTTCCTGGCTGTACTTTTAGAGTACAAATGCATTTCCCTCATAGCACTCTTCCTTTTCATGTCATATTTCCATGTCGTTCAGAGTTTTCCACGCTTGGGACCCGACTCAGTGATTCACATCACACACCTATTGTCCAGCAGTCCCTCTAATTATGCCTCGCTATAATTAGAGCTATGAAGCCTGGACTAATTAACAAAGTTTTGTGAGATGTGTCTGTGCAGGCAAGGCGGAGCTGCTCCCGTGAATTGCGCTGGTGAAGCTCCCCAGGGTGGAGTCACCGCCGCCTCCTCCGCACAAGAACTCGGGCACGAAACTACCTGTGGAGGTGCTTCATTAGCCACACGGGGATGCAATAAGACATTCCAGTTTTTCCTTTGATTACATCTACCATGGAGATTTTGCCCAGGCCAGCTGTAAAGAGTTGTCTCAGGAATAGAAAGAGCCCAGCTGTGACAGGCTGGAGTTTCATTTAGGCTGATTTCCCACTTGCTGTTCACAGCTACACAGGGTGTTTTCAGTCAACAGTGTAAACACAGCACTTTCCTTCCCAGCACTGATAATCAAGATAGCAATGAAAGAAGAGTTCTAAATCCTGAGCAGGTACAACCTCCCAGGTTATACACCCACCTCCCCTTTGCACAGACCCATTGCTCTCTCCACTGGATTTCACTGAGCTGCTGTAGCCGGACTTACTGGATGAGTTAGAAATGGGAACTAGCAATACTTGCATAAGCAGAGGCTTTGGAAAAGGGAAGCAACTCAGGGACAAACTCAGTTTTGCAAAATTGTTGATATATTACATACAACTAGTGTGTAACAATGATAAAAGTTCTGAAAACCTGCAGCAACTTATGAAATAATCTAAATTTAGTGTAATCAGTTCAATGGTACTCGTGCAGTTGATTTGAGTATTATGGTTACAAAAGTCTGATTTCCCAATAAGAATAACATTTTGGGTGTAAGAGAAAAATATATTTTAAACAAGAAATATCTTTTCCTTTTATAACAGCAACAATAATAAGGTTTTGGGTTTTCTGTATGATTTATTTGCACCAAAAATTTACCTCCAATAGGATTCTGTTTTAACTTTACATTAAATACCCTAAATAGATCTCAGCATGACAGCAAATGAAAAGGAAATGAAGTGTGGGGGGAAAAGGGCAAATTAGAAAGTAGTCCAGTGCTTTTGAACATCATTCTGAATGAGAAAATAAAAAAAAATTTAAAAAAAGAACAACCAACGTTCTGTGTTTCTGATCGTACCCATCAATATCCTTTGTGGTTCATGAGTTGTTATATCTTGAATAGCCAGTGATCCTTTTGGTCTGGACAAAATTCCTCTGCGATCACCAGGAGAGCTAAGATGCTCTCAGCAGTTTAGGTATTTCTTCCTCTGTCTTCTTCCTTTCCTGCCTTCACTCCTGACTCACTTTTCAGTGTATCTTTTTTTCTTGCAGACTAGTGTAGGATTGCCTGGAAAGTGTGGCAAGAAAACACCTCTGCAGTTATCTTTCCTTCTGAGTAATGTAGTGCTAGAAGTGATGGCCAAGGCATCATTTACATACAGGACAGCTGACCCAGGAGTTGCAGGCTGGGGAAAAAATCATGCATTGAAACAAAGAGACAAAATCGTGACAAAGAAAAATCAGAGGAACAGAAAATATTATAAAATCATATCGTTTGCATAAATGGCGAATATATCTTTGATATATCATTTCAAACCTGTTGTATTTTTTCCATTTCTTCACTGTTTTCTTTTTCTGTTTGGAAACTGTTCTGTAAATGGATATTGCTATTTTCAGAGTCCTTTCAGCCAGAAAACACACTCCAAACTTCAGTCCAGTTAGTTTGTGGAGTCTATCTTACTCCAACTGCTCTACTTCAGCCAGTATACATTCACAGGAAGTGGAAAAAAAATCAAAAAACATGAACATTTTCATTCTCTCAAGCCTCCTAACTTCAGATGGGTTTGTTCACAAAATTAATTTAGGAATGATTTAAGTGCATTTGAGGTCTTCAGACAGAATTCACATTTGTTACAATCTCAGGAGCTGGAGACTGTAAATTTTTTTTTTCTTTTCCTATAAGCTCAAGACTCCATTGGAAAAAGCTGTCTCTTCCTGTGCTATCCAAATCAGTGCAGTTTGAACAATCTTCAGTCTCCCTGTGCCATATCTGCAGCCTCTCCCCAAAGCTACAGTGCTGATACTTCTCCTTCCAATGACATTTTCCTCCTGGGGCTGTTCCTTCTTCATGAGAGTGGTCAGAGCACTAACATTAGCTTGGGACTTTCTGCTGAAAAGATGACATGTTTCCTGGGATAATTGCCCCAGAGGGATCCATACTTCGTGTGTGACTTACCATCTGATAGGGAGTGAAACCACTCTGCCCCTGCTCTCCCAGCTGAGCCGTGTGTGATACATCATGGGTACCAGAGGGATCATTTTCAGTCTAATTCCGAGCATTTTCTGGCCATACAAGCAGACAGAGCACCAAGGCTCTGGAAATGGGAATCAGACAGAACAAATCAGAAAGCTGAAGCACTGGGACAGGAGCTGCACGAAGGGATACAATACTTGTTTACATCAGCATCTCAGTCATATGGTAGAACTGAGTATCTTCAATTTTGCCTTCCTCCTCTCCCCCTTCTCTGACCCATATACCCTCTAATTGTTTGTTTGGGGATCACCTTTTGGCCGCATGGCTTCTTGTTTGTTTCCCTTGCATGACCTCCAGAAGGATCTGTCAGATAGGAATTCTTATCTCCATCCCATAATCTCTTTAAAATCTTTCCCAGCTCACGGCACTCTGCTCAAAAGAACCTAATAGCTGTATTAAGTTAGTTAGCTTTGTTATTTTTATACGGTTATTTATTAACTTCAGACAAGATTTTTAAAAACACCTTGGGGGACAAAAATTCAAAAACCCTCATAAAGAATTACACACATATTCTGTTCTGTGCAAGGCACATTCTGCCCCATAAGGTCTGTCTGTAATAATAAGTCTTAAGTACATATCAAAGACAAAGCCATGAAGAGCTCTGTATTTCAGAGTTCAGTTGTAATTCTGTAACTGCAAACTACGATACCACTTCTATTCTAGATAAGGATCTTCAGAAATACCTGAATGTGTACCTACAGCCAGTTAAGGGTCAATTTTATCTGAGATCATTGATAAAGATGATTTTTAGCTTTATAAGGACTTGGAAATCAGTTCAATATTTAAACATCGGTGGGGAGGCTGTCCCGTATGAGTGGATTCTACAATGATATGCTCTATCTGTGAGATGCTTGTTACACTTCTATTCTGCAAGATAGTGCTCTTTTTCAAGAATATTTATGCCTATTTATATCTAATTATGTCTAAATTAGGCTGAAGCTGTAACAATCTTTGCCAACTGAGTCCCCTTGAAAAGGGGGAAAATTCCACTTCTGGCAGGCAGTCATTGGAGTGCTTTAGCGTGCCTGGACATAACTATACAGACACAGAAGGGTTCATCTTTTTTGCTGCACTAGGCTAGCAAAGATAAGCCAAGAAAAACAATAAAAATCTCGTGTAGATGCCAGCTGGTGCTGCTGTTGTGACTGTGCAGCTCAACAAGCCCAGGTATTTCACAACTTACAAACAGAATTTCATCCGACCTCCACCACTAACAAATAGGTAGAGGCTGGGTTGATCAGCAAACCCAGTGGTGGCAAAATACCATAATCCAGAGAAGACTGCCAAATGCTATTTGGACACTGACCATAGCAATTGTCCATGCCATTGTTCTGACATTTTTTTTGTTCAATGAGAACTGACATACAGTTATTAAAAAAAATCAAACATTTTCCAAGCAACAAGCAGAATGCACAGGAGCATCATTCCTCTTTGGCACCGCAGAATACACAGGGGCGTCATTACTCTTTGGCACCAGAGGATAATCAAACACAGTCCTAAAGAGCCCTGTCTCTCTTGGACTGTGCTGAAAGATGTGTTTTCTCTGTTGTGCCCTATTTTAGAACATTTTCACAGGGTCAGTGATGTGTCAGTGGGTACTACAGAACCTGTGACTCCTGGTGAGCACCTTTTGAAGACAGGCTTCCAAATGAAACTTCCAACTTCAGAAAGGTAAATAGAGCTCAGGAATTAATTTTAATTCAATTTTAATTAATTGTAATTTATTTTTGCACTAGAAATGTGAAACAATGACAGGAGCAACACGCTGCCATGTCAGAGTAATGATACATGTGCATGTGAAAAGACACAGCACGTTCAGCTTTACTGGGCTCTTCACCTTCCACTAAGAGTGGGTGAAAAAAATAAGAGGTTTGGAGTAGTTTGTTCCAGTAAAGCAATTCTCTGCTGCATCAAACCATATTAATGAAAGTTTAAAAACCCTTACATCTCTTCAATAAATAAGCAAATGGTGTGTATATAATGGTACAGTAATAAAAACACTAATTATTTAATATTGGAAAATAATAGATCTGCTTGCAATAGCCCCTTGTTAATTAGTAGGCTGCTTTTCCTCAATGCAGTTTTATTTTAATGAATAACACTCGGCTGTTTCAACAGAGAAGGCTTCCTTTTTTGGATTCCATAACTCTCCAGGGCACACTAGACAGCAAATCAGTTATGCCCAAAATGCAAACATTGAGAAAGCAGGAGACTCATTGAAGTTATTTTGGTATCTTCTCTTTGATTTATGTGGAGTAATTTCAGCAAAATGTCCTATAGGAAGAGCTCAAAACTTTTCTACACATTGCCTGCTAAATTAGACTTACTCTGGGAAAACATCTATGTCATGCTCACCATTACAGTGCAGTATTAATTTGGTTTGGGAAACCGTATAAGAGATTTTATGACTAAGAATGTCTGAAGAAAAGAAAGGAAAGTCATTATGGCATTTGGTATATATTCTCTAAGGCTTTGGTTACACATTAGTAAAGCTGGATAATACCACCGTTATGAAGATGATTTTGCCAACCTTCTGGGTAAACTAAAGATAAAAAAAAAAAATTCCTCTATTATACTACTGATATTGAAGTTGTTGTTATTTCCCTTCCAGTACCCTAAGTCATGGGGTAATGATAATGTAAACACAGCCTCTGGATTCCTGCACACTTCTGGGAAACTCTCCTAAGCTGAAAGAAATATTGAAAGTTATTACCTCTGCTAATATCACGGATTGCACACTAACTTCCTTCTGGTCAGTCCCCCAAAAAACATAAAGCCACAATCCACCTGTATTTAATGTCAGTAATGCGTGCTGTAAACGTGGGGTTTTTTTAATTTTGCATTCCGTCTTCACTTTTCTTCCTCTGAGATGGTGAAGAACAGTTGGGAGCTGTTGTCTTCTACAATTATCTGTTTGATTTGGAAAGCGGGGGGGCAGAGAGGGGAGATGCTGGCTGAAACAGAAGAACATACAAGAATGAAATGAACGTCTTTAAACAGAGATATGGCTTAAGTCCCTCAGTCATAGACCAAATCTGATTGTGTCACTGTAGTCTTGCTGATCTTGAAAGACAAACTACACTACATCTTCTGCATGATCTTCTGTATCAGGTAGAGTCTGTCCCATTGAGTGATCTGAATAAAAGCAGCCTTTAAAAAAATGCAAGGTTAAGGTGTTATTCTCAAATGATAAATTGCAGTGTCAATTACAATTTACTCATAAAGAGAAAAGATAATGTAATTCCAAAAGAGTATTACG
This sequence comes from Struthidea cinerea, assembly GCA_013397865.1. Classification (NCBI taxonomy): domain Eukaryota; kingdom Metazoa; phylum Chordata; class Aves; order Passeriformes; family Corcoracidae; genus Struthidea; species Struthidea cinerea. Next base: position 2,065,773 of record VZTI01003226.1, read on the forward strand.
GGGAAATCTTCCATAACAATCAAGGAAAACACATATATTATGAGTGACTGCTGGTGGTATTATTATTATTATTAAAGTTATTATGGTTATTATTAAGATTGCCAGGCACTATCTGTTCCAATACCGGTTTTTTAATCTGACAACCTTTTACTGAAAGTGCTAAAATTTGCCATACTAGATAGATCTCTCCCTCAGTCTAAATGCTAAGCACAGCTTGAGCTGCATGACCCAACTATATCAGGGAACAAAGATAATGAAAAGTACTTTTTTCCAGTTATGCTGATTGGGAAAGTGAAAAGCACAGTGCAAATGCTGGTGAAGGGTGGTTCTGCCATGAGGGAAGAGTCGTTGGATGAGGAGGCTGAAAAGTAATGCAAGGAAAGGAGCTGCAGTGAGTTGCCTCGACCTGATGTAGCACAGCATCCCAGAGAGCTTTTAGCAGGAGCAGGAGGAAAGACACAGGGCAGAGAATGAGGAAGGAGGCTCCCCAGCAAGCCCTAAGAGTCTCTCTGGCTGGGAACAGGTAGTGGGGAGGGCATGGAAACGAGGGAGAAACAAGTTGGACATGAAGTTGGGGGCGGTGGTCTGAAGCCTGGCCGGGCGAGGAGCGCAGAGGGAGAGCTGGGAAAGAGCTGGGCCCAGCCCACCAAACTTCTGAGCCCACCCATTTCCCTGCCCTCAGCAGATAAAAGCTAAAGACAGTGACCCATTCTTCTGCAGAGCAGCTCTGTGGAAACTGCTGGAGTGCATCACTCCTTGCTGACTGTGATATCAGTCCTCAATTAAATGGAATTCCTTTTTAAAGTTTATTTAAATTTGGGGGGGAAAAAAAAAAGGAGGGGGAAGAGGGCAAATTTCATAGGGTTTCTTTCCCTTCCTTGACACTCAGGTAATGTTTCTCAATCACATGTTATGGTCCTTTGTATTCTTATTTTTTTATTCAGCACTCATAAATACCATGGCATCCCCAGCTCTAAAACTGGGCTTCTTGTCAGTTAAGAAAATTAACTTTCCTCCAAAAGAGTCTGACAAACTCCATACACGAATAGAAGCAGAAATAAAGAAATTAAAAAATTAAAATGATGGAAAGCAGATTGCCTAATATGAGAGTCAGAGAGGCTGGAGACAGGGAGGGTCAGACAAGGACACAGAGTGGCTCAGAAGAGCAGAGAAATCACAAAATTGAAAGGCCAGAGCATCAAAGGAAAAGGCAGGCAAAAGAATAACCAGTTATGAGCATGAGTCACCAGAAATGGCATTTGACAGTCCATGGTCAGCATGGCCAGAAGGTGTATTAGTATAAAAATGACATCATTGTGCTACTTTCTAAATCCGGTAACAAGAAAATATAAACAACTCCTCACGTCTCATTAAAATCAATGGTGCTAAAGACGGATTCATTATGTGAAAGGAAGAGATTTACTAAGGTGGTGTCGTGGGCTGGTCCTGGCTGGATGCCAGGTGCCCACCAAAACCACTCTATCACTGCTCTCCTCAGCCGGGCAGTGGAGAGAAAATATAATGAAAGGCACGTGGGTCGAGATCAGGGCAAGGAGAGACCATTCATCATATTAGAGTCATGGGCAGACTCAGCTTGGGGTAATTAGCTTAATTTATTACCAATCAAATCAGAGTAGGGTAATGAGAATCAAAAAATAAATCTTAGAACACCTTCCTCCCACCTTCCTTTCTTAACTTCACTCACAATTTCTCCACCTCCTGTCCCCCCATGCTGCAGGGGGACAGGAATAGGAGCTGTGGTCAGGTCATCACTCATGGTCTCTGCAGCTTCTTCCTCCTCAGGGGGAGGGGGACCCACACTCTTCCCCTGTTCCATGTGAGACAGTCCCATGTGAGACAGTCCTCCAGGAACCTCCCCAGCGTGGGTCCTTCCCACAGGCTGCAACCCTTCAGGAGCAGGCTGCTCCAGTGTCGGTCCCCTGCGGGGTCACAAGTCCTGCCAGCAAACCCGCTCCAGTGTGGGCTCCTTTCTCCACAGGTCCTGCCAGGAGCCGCTCCCGTGCGGACTTCCCACAGGGTCACAGCCTCCTTTGGGCATCCACCTGCTCTGGTGTGGGGTCCTCCCTGGGCTGCAGGTGGATCTCTGCTCCCCCACGGACCTCCCTGGGCTGCAGGGGCACAGCTGCCTCACCACAGGCTGCACCACGGGCTGCAGGGGAATTTCAGCTCCGGTGTCTGGAGCATCTCCTGCCTGTCCTTCCTCACTGATCTGGAGTCTGCGGAGTTGTTGCACTCACCTATTCTCATTCCTCTGACTGAAATTTCCACTGCATGGGGCTTTTTTTTCCCTCTTCTTAAATCTGTTATCCCAAAAGCACTCCGCCATGGCTGGTGGGCTCAGCCTTGGCCAGAGGTGGATCCACCCTGGAGCCGGCTGGAATTGGCTGTGTCAGACATGGGGAAAGCTTCTGGCAGCTTCTCACAGAAGCCACCCCTGTACTCCCTGCTACCAAAACCTTGCCATGCAAACCAACTACAGGTGTCTCAGCGCCTAACTTGAAGCAGTTTTAGGCAATTTTGAGTATCTTACCCTACATGCTCTGTTTCCAAAGCAGAGGGAGCCAAGGACAGTCTGCACGCTTTGCAATGGATATCTGAATTGTATTCCCACATTTTCAGGCCCAAATGCCAGTCATGCGAGTATTTGTGGCGTTTCAGTTGCCTAGATATTTCAAAATGAAATTATTTTCACAATGGGAATGTAAACGATTTACACAAAAGCCTTTGAATGGTTCCTTTAGAAACATTTGAGCCTACTGAACAGAAGTGTGCCTTTTTCAAACTGAAATTTTAGCACAATGGCTTTCAGCAGCTGCTCTCAAGCCTCTGTGGTGCTTTGTATGAACTCTGCCTGCAGTACTTAATGCCTCCTTTCCTCTAACTCGACATTCTCTATATTTGTTGAATAATTGGTGAAAACATATCATCGTTAAAAATGTTTACTGCTCTATTCTAATGGGAACAGCAATAAAAGGGGAAGGGCAAGAATATGTCATATTACAGAAAAAGCAGCACAACTGCACCCTTCAGAGAGGCCTTAGAATGAACTATGAAATTCATGCTGTTGAGAAACTCCTTGGCTTATTTCAGATATTTTTACTGCTTCTTCCTTTTTTTCATGTGGCGGTTGTTTGCACGAAAACAAGAGGTCAAGTTCTGCTCTCGAATCAGCATAAATTTGAAATTCAACAGTTACAGTAAACAAATAGCAGTGTAAGCAAAAGAAATCCCACACTGGCTTTCTGAGTGTGTTTTATGGCCAATGACCTAGATGCTGGAATGAATTTTTACCCGAGCTGCATTGCACTCAGGCCTCTGAAATTACTGTGCTTCAGCCTGACTTTGAATGGAAAAGATCCTAATTTTTATCTTTTCCTTTCTTTTTTTCTCTTTTTTTTTCACTTGAGATCTAGAGGACATCTCATTGCTTAGTTGATGACCAGCGAGTGTTTCGCCTGGAAGTGTAGAAAACGTGTTCTGGTGCCTCTTTCTGCCCAGAAATTCTGTCTGACAGCAGAGAAGTCAGCTCATACACTTGTGCCTTAGTTTCCTCCCCTTGGGAATGGTGCAGACCGGCCTTAACAAAAGCCTTGGGGGACATTTAGTAGCATATGACAAGTGCTTTGGTTGGAAGGGGCTACTTAACTCCAGCAACAGCCAAACAGGTGCAGTCGTGTTGTTATCCAAAGCATCAGAGTAAACAATACGAGTTGGAGCAACGTGCTGTTTCCAGAGTGTGACTTTAAAGAACGTGCTATGAGAGGATGATGTTGTTGCCATGGTTACAGATCCATTTAAAGAAGTGAATGCACTAAATACTATTATGACAATTAAGTAAATATTAAGCAGCAGTTTAAAACACAGGTGTGTAGGTGTCAATGTTTTTATTTTCGTGATTTTAATTGCTCTTAATATCTGTGAAAGTGGCAGGATGAAACAGCTGTCCAGAAAAAGGGTGTGATGCCTGGTGAGTGCTTGGAAGGCAGATCTCTGATGCTTATAGTCACTTTTCAGAGACTGGTTACTCTTCACCAATTCTCTCTCTTTCCTCCTGAACTTATTTAATATGCAGTGGAGAATCATACCGCAGGAAGAAAGGAGAATAAAATGTCCCTCAATAAAAACTGTTGTATTAAACCCAGGATCTTACACAGAGGGTGACAAAAAGCTTGCTCTTCACAACTTACACACGAGGATAAGAAGCTCTGCAAGCTCGTATAGTCGTGGAAACTGTGATGTGGGTGATATTTTATTATCTGTTCCACCATGGAAGCACTTCTAGCCCGGAGTCAGTACAGCAAGACCACATAGCATCTGTCCTCAGGGAACCCTGTGCTGCTAAGAAAGCGAGCTGCCCAGCCTAGGTGCTGCTTATTCCTAGTGCAGGTATTCCAGGGCTTCCCTGGCACCTTGCTGAGTGCGTACGCTCGTCTGCTCCAGGAGGAAGCCAAGGGACAGCTGGCAAACCAATTTCCTCCAGGGTTTTCTCCAGGCAGAAAACATGAAAAAGATGGTGCCAAAACGGGCTCCTTCAGCCTCGGACAGACTCCTGACATGATGCCAGCAGGCCCTGTGCCCACAAAGACAAGCACATACCCTGAGGACAGGCTGCAGGGCAAGCAATCCGTGCTCTTGGCATCGTGCTCTGGAGGCACTGCTCCAGGAGGCTGCAGTACAGATTTCACCTTTTTTTTTCAGATTATCTCACTTTGAAAACACAAAATATTCTAGTTATGTCTCAGGCCCGCAGAGCCAGGGATTGCTACCTGGCACAGCCGAGTTTGGTGATTTAGATGCAGGGAATTTCAGGAAAGGGTGGAGCTATTGATTATTAGCAAACTTTTAAAGTTTAGTTTGAGTGTTCACTTTCTGTAATCATAGAGGGGGCATGCAATTTATAATGAATGTATTCAAATACATGACAGGTGGTTCTCTGTCAGAAACTTATATGTTCTCTGAGAGTTTGTACCTAGAAGACTTGAGCTTTGGGAGAGACTCGGCATATGGTAGTTAGGGAAAAGCTCTTTTTAAAATTGTACTGCCACTACATCTAAATATAATCCTAAAGAAAAATATCGAAATCCAGGACTGTAATTATGCTTACCAACCTACTTCATTTATCAAAGCACATTAGAAAATGAGCAGAGAATTTAACTCAGGGAACCCGCACCACTTTCAATTATCAGCCCTATAAATTACACAAGCAGTGAAATGCAATGAGATCAAAGACTCTGAACCATTTGATTTTGTTACACATGAGTGAGTGGCTACTGGGCACACTGATTACTCACCAGTGCTGAATAACTAGGGCAACACTGAACCCCATACACGGGGCACCACTGACAGAGGCAGAGAAATGAACCAGGGGATACTCTGGAGGTTCGTTCAGCAACAGAAGGCTGGTGTATAGATAAGCAAATGCCTTATGAATGTGCTAATGAGTTTGCCTTCTAACCCCATCAGCTGAAAACGCTGGGGCTAATTTATTTTTCTTTGTCTCTTTAGAATATGTACCATCTCTATAAATTGATATGCAGTCTCCTGAGTGTATTAAGAACTATTTCTAATTTCTGATCTATTCAAGGCATCCTCCAAAATTTGGATTACACCACTATCAGCAGCCTGATTTCAGGACATATTTGTTATAGACTAATCAACTTCATGCATACATCATCTCTCTGAATAGAGAGGGTAGATGATTTGACAATATTTAGGAAATTAATTTCATAGAAATCTTAAAAGAAATGATAGAGAATGCTGTCTTGAGTTATGAGTGTGATCCCAGCTTTCCTGTTTTCTTCCAATAGGTCTTACTCAGGTGTTGTACAATTCTGCTTTTTTCTCTACACTCTTGAATAAGTTCTGTGTGTACAGGGGGAAAGGAGGCCGGGAGAAGGGAAGGAGAAAAGAGTCCATGTGAAGTCTTTATGTCTCCTGCCCCTCTGAAGTGTTTTGACACATAATCCACGTACTAAATAACTTGTAAATATTTCTTGCAATAACGGTGATGCCTCTTCCAGCGCAAGGATGGGCTGTGCACCTCCTACCTCCACTGACCTTCCTGCTGGGGCTTCAGCTGGTACCAACCCAGCAGGCAAATCCCTCTTCTCCTCCTCCCCCCAGAAATAAGGACAGTAAGTGAGAAATCTCAAGTCCATCTTTGGCTTTTCACAAGTGTGCATCATTCCTAATGTATGCTGGACTCTAAACTGACAAGCCAGCCTCATGTTTTTACCTCAGACTTCAACCTTGTTTCTTTTTGCCCACAAAGATGGAGATTTTTCTGGTCACACAGCCAGTCTGTGTGAAAATCTGTGTGTGCCAGAGCAAGTTTCTTGCTGAAGAGAATTTTAAGGCAAAGAGCAGAGGAGAAGAGGCAGTTCAACTTAATTAATGTCAGAGTTTGTGTAATCCGCTGAATGTGTAAAGGACTGTATAATTGCTAGGTGTTATTACTAGTCTTGACTGAGTAATTCATGTTGAATTATGTGTTTGCCAAATGTCAACTCTCTGTTTGTGAACTGTCACCGAAAGAGCACGATTTTTTTTTCCCCAGGATTTGTTCAAAACTCCTCTCAGAATAGCTTCTGTCAGTAATTCTTAGCCTGCTGCTTATTCATGAGCAATTCATCACAAGTGTCTGATAGTTGCAATTGGAGCTGTTTTGACTGCCCAGTTAGGTACTGGATCTGCTTCCTTTCAGACATTTGATGACTGTAACTTTGAACTCTGTAGTGTAGATACTCACCCAAGACAGAATTAAATTTGGGTTCCATGAATACTGGCTAATATACGACTTAGTGTGAAATGTAACCCTGTTTTAACATTCATATTATGGCACTGCCTAGAAGTCAATCAATTTGAGAATACATTATTTTGAAAGCGATACAAATATTGAGTAAATTATGGTCCCTGTTCCAAATTATTTACTGTATAGACAAAACAGCTGATCTCTCTAACATTCTTGACCACAGGAGAATAAATCGAGTGCCAGTAAGGTGATTTGAAATTGGAAATGGAAATTAAATGCGTTCACAAGAAAGCCTCCAGACCTTTTTACCAAATAGCTGGAGATTGCTGTATTTCAGAAAAATGTCTGTACACATGAAAGAAACCCTAACCCCGTATGTTAGCTGGACAAAACCACATGGAAATACACTGAACATTTTCTGAAGGAAAGGGAAATTAAGATGTAAATCTGAAACACCAAAGGGATGGGCACTAATTTCTAGAGCATTTGCCTAATCCTGTCTCAATGCTGCTCCATGCTGAATGCACGCAATGTTTTATCCACTGCTATTGTCTCCAAAGCAAAAGTAGCTTAAAACTGGGAACGCTCTAATTTTTAAAATTATTTAATCTCTGAAGTCTCTAAAAATTCAAAAGCAATGCCTTTGTGAAAGTTATATTTATAATTAAATTAAGGTGTTTCTTTTTAAGAAGTTAAAATAATATGAGAGTTTGCTACTCGCTGGTGTCTAAGCAGCAACAGACAAGGATATTATGAGAAATCCAAAAGAACTGGGTGCACTAGATTCCCTTCACTCTGGTTAAACTACAGTTGGTGTAACTAAAATAAAAATCATAAATTCTCTGCAGGGAAAAAGGAAAAGAACCAAAATTAAAGTGGGGTTTAAAATCTCTTTGTCAATATTTTACAGCATGTCTATGGAACAGAACAGTCCCATCAGTCTTAGTGTAATTGAGATTGTTTCTACCTAATGTTTTTAAAATAGTGCACATTCTTCATTACGTTTTTAATGAATTACTCTGTTTGAATAATTTCATTTTTCTCTTTCTTGAACTTGAAGTAACAGAACAGTTTGGAAAATTGGTGTGCTTACCTCCGCCAGACGAGGATACCTTCTGCTCATGTAGAAGGTTCCAGGGAAGGTGGAGAGAATATCCTGGTTTAAGTTACCCCTGAAATTATCGTGCATCATCTTTAGAAAGAGTACAAGTACCCTTTCACTGCAGTTCTTCATGCAAAAGAGACACAAAAGGCAGAAAACTCTTGCTGTATATGATCATGAAAAAAAACAGGTTTTAATAGGAACAAAGTTACTGCTTTAATTTTACTGAGAAAGGTTATTTGCAAGAGCAGCCATTTGAATGGAAGAACTGGAAGGACTTTGTGTGATGGCAGAACTTGCAGATTGTGGAGGAACTCCATGTTTCTGAGTTTATTTTACTCATAGGTAGTGGAATTTAAAGATTTCTGAAGTACTTGTGAACCTAAAAAAGAAACAGACAGGATTGATACAAATTCTAGCTTGGACCTAATCTTGCACTCTTGGAAATGAGTGGCAAAACACCTCCTGACTTCAGTGGAAATAAAACCAGGAGCCATTGAAAACACATATTGATCCCCATTCTATCCTGCTGGATAGCTCATTTTATTCCTTTTGAATAAGAATGTAGAGAAGGCATTTGTAAGTATTATGCCATCTTCTTAGAAAAATGAATAGATTTTTCATTTTAAAAATCCATTTGTCTTTAAGTATCTGAAGTTTCCAGAAAGTGAAATAATATAAAATACCAAACTAAGAGAGTTCATGGCCTTACTCTGTCATGATTTATATCCAGTGCATATTATTTGTCTTTGCTGGGGTTGCCCGGACATATGTTAGGATAATTACAGGGGAGAGAATCTAATTGTGCTGTACAGCGCTGGTTTAAGCTGACAGATAACAGGTTGTTATGTATAAAACATGTGCGTACATAGAGTAACAACATGTTAAATATCTCATTACATCTTGATAGATAGATAGTGTTGGGAGGATGTAAATTAGAGTCCCAATTATTCTGTTGCAGTGGTAATGAAGCATTAGAGTCTTTATTCACATGCCTCTCTATTTGTGCAGCTCACAGTGACTCTCCTCGGGGAAGCACATTGAATGGTTTGATGTTGACCTCCCAGCTACTGCTCCCACTTCCAAAATGTTGTGTGTTAAAGATGCATCTGTGGGAGAGGGAGGACTCTGGTGACAGGGAAGGAAAACCAGAACAGAACAGAGCAAGTAGGGTATTTTAGAGTGAAGGATAACTGGGGAAGAGGGGACTTGAGGTAAAGGAAAACAAGCTATGGGACGTGACATCAAGAACAGTGTCTGAGACAGGAGAAATGCCGTAGAGAGCCAGGGAGTTGTCATCACATGCAACATCAGTCTCAAACACTGATTCATTGCTCTCTTTACAAAGGTTTCCTTATGCATCTGCATTCCACAGTTATTTGTCAGTCCAACAAATACATGAACAAAGATGAAATGTCAGCAAATATATCAAGCTCTTCTCCTGTACGCTGTGCTTTCCCAAGGTGCCAATACAGCCTACCAGCTCCCCAGTCGGAAAGATGGAGCTTCTTTCGGATCCTGTAGGAGCAGATCTTGCCAGTAGCAGGGAAGGGCTTGGACTATGGCAAAAGCATGTTCAGGTTGGACAGAAGGACCGGATTCGCTCATTCTAAAATTTCCCTTGCGAGTTGGCAGTTTTTCCCCAGATTTTAAAGCTTCTCTTTTACCTCTTATCTAAAGAACTATTAAATTGTGCCAAGCGGTCCCCTCTCATGTTGTAATAAATAGCTCAGACAGCATTTTGATACAGCAGAAAATAATTTACGCCCTTGGAGACAGCAGGAGATGCAGTGCCACAGGCAACAAAGCCGGAATGCCGTGTCCATGGATCCCCAGGATAAGAAAGTCATTGACAAAGTGACAGGGGTTCAGTGGAGAGACTGCCACAATGGATCGGGGCTGGAGGCCCTGCCCTGCAAGGAGAGGCTGAGAGCTTGGAGAAGAGATGGATCCAGGGGTTCCTCAGCACCCGCCCAGCCCTGCAGGGAAGAAGGTATCAAGAAAACGGTATCACAGCGGTGTGAGTGAAAGAGACAACAGGATTAAACTGAAACCTGAAAGGATCAGACTGGCCATGAGGAAAATCTTTTACTGCATGAGGAAGACAGGAAGCGGAGTAACTTTCTAAGCTATATAGATAGAGAATTCATGTCTAAATTATACCAAGCTGCACAGTTTCAAGGACCTAGAAATGACTCGCTGCAGCAGCCTTGTTCTCTGAACGGGAGGAGAGATTAGGGAGAGCGTGAGGTGCCCTCCAATGGGGTTTCTGCAGGAATTGATTTCCATTCCAGACAGACTTGATGTATCTCCTCTGAATCCAGTCCCCTTGCAGCCCACCCATGGCTTATGGAACACGAGGACTCTGGCTCTCTACTTTGCCATAATTCTGTCTGGGAAATGCAAAATTTTCAAGCCCAGCTTTAACATGTGCAGAGGACATTTGGGAAGGATGAAAGTCTGATTTGTTACTGTGGAACCCACCGCCACATAGAACAAGAAGAGGTAGGGGATAATTCTCAGATATGTGGTGAATTCTGGCATTGATAAGAAAGCCAACACCTTGAAAGTCTCTGTAGGGTATGCTGAGAATTTCAATGAAACTGAGGAAATAACAGGGATTTCAGGGAAAGTAGGACATTCAGATTCCTGCCTCGCTTTTTCAATTCTTTTGAAAATCAGACCAGGAGAGTGTATCAATCAAGTATTAAAGAGAGGAGCACTGGGAAAGGAGATATCCATCCTGGATGTATCTCTTTTTCTTTAAATAACATTTTAAACCCAAAAACATTCAATGTTTAAAATAACTCCAGCAGTATTCAGGAATTACACCATGAAATTATGATAATACAATTTGACACCAATTGGTGTCTCAGGGCTTTTTATGACATTCAAAGAAGGAAGGTTACAATAAACAGTGAGGTACAATTGAGTATGATATTACAGATATATTGCACGTTTGCTCCCTTAAACTTGTGGGGTTTTATATTCTCTAACATCATTTTACCTATATTTATCAAATGGGAGACTTCAAAGAGATCAGTGTATTACAGTGGATTTGTCTGCTCTTCTTCGGTTATCAAAAGACAGGAAATAAGGGAAATCAGGGACAGATCATTAAATGCAATAACAAAGCACTGGAAAAGATAAAGGGAAGACATCTGTTTCATGCAGGATTTATATTTAGTGCTGAACAGTGGGGATTTTTCCCCTGTAGTCCTGCAGATCAGGTCATTGGAGGAGGAAAAGATTAGAGGAACATTTGCAGTGGGGTACAGTATCATTTAGGTTTGAAACCGATGAATTGTGAAACATCGATGAAAATGGAGAGTGCTACAAATCACTGCAGTTCCACCCTTTTAGATCATAGTGAGCAGCTGACAATTGAAAAGAAACTGGCTGCTCTCTAGAAATATATTGCTACAGTTTGGCTTGAAAGCTCTTTTTGTGAGACACTCCATCTCTTCTGTAAATAGTCATTATTAGAATGGTTTGAACCATTGTTGGTTCTGACAACACTGAACTTTGTGAAAGACTTCGTTTGAAATCGAAACTTTTCTTTGGCAATTGGGATCGTTTGAAAAAAAAATATAAAGATTCCTTTATGTGTTAATGCTTTACAAATTGAGCCTTAAATTAAGTAAAAGCTAGCAGGGTCTTGTTTAGGCTTGTGTAGCAAGCCAGAATACTCAGTGTTACGGGGTTTATTTCAGAGTAGGGTACTCCGGAGTAGTTTAATCTCTGGCTAGGAACAAACCTGAAAACATTCTTAAATAATGAGTCCATAATCAGTCAATCCCACGTGTAGTCTTGTGTCTTCTGCTGGGGACGGGCTCTTGGAGGAGGTGTATCCACTGGGGTGTGTGTTTGCTGTGGTTTGTCGCTGTGACATACGGAGAACGGCGAGGAACGACACAATCCAAGTTCAGGAAGAAAGTAGTCATTCAATTAAGTATAATTTGGTTTATATAACTTGGTTCCCAAAGATGACAGGAGGTCATTGGATCTTGGACCAGCCACCCCCTGTCCCATTGGCTAAAGCTCAGAACACCTACTTCAAAATATTATTTCACTGTGTACCATAACAACTCTGAAAAATAAATCCCAAGTGCACAGATAAAAACCCACTTTACAAAAACCCATAGCAGTGTTTATCATAGCTTTCATGAGAACCACAGAGCTGTCACAGAATGCTGCAGAAAGCTGAAAAATTTCTCTACCAAAGCTTTTCAGCATCTACAGTGGTTAGCCCGTACAGAGAGGGCAGTGTCCTCTCTTGGACATTACTTGTTCCCCCTGCAGAAAACATCCCTACAGCTGATGTCTTCCTGGCTCAGGTTGTCCCATCAGACTGTCAGCCAAGAGAACAGCTCAGCCTTGCCCGGGCAGAGAGGTTGGTATGGACACAGAGAGATGTCAGGGCTACCACTCTATGTGGGGAAAATCAGATGACAACCCACCTAACAGTAGCATGCCAGCAAGAAGCAATGCTTTTTACCCTATCATCAGCACACTGAAGCTGATATAATTTAGGAATAAGTTTCTAGATCGCCATCACTCTTCACTTGTTATGTGCATTAAAATTTGCCATGTATTTTAGCATTATTTTGATTAATGATTTAATGTGTATTTGGTAAAACTGGCTTTCATCTGCTCGTTGACTACATGGATTTTACAAGGAGCTTCTGCATTTACTAACATCTCCTTCAGTGATGCAAACATCCAGCTTTTTGCAGTCATACTGGTGAATTAAATGCTAATAAGATTGATATTGGCAAGGATATAAGAATGAAAATATATATGGAGCTCAGAAGTGATCACATCTGTTTAAAATAACACGTCTTTAATGGGATATTTGGAAAAACTGGAAACTGTGATTAATCTATTTACATTTTAGGAGTTTGCTGGTTTACAAGACATTTTGAAATAACCTATAACAGCCACGTTACATAAAAAAAACCTCTTTGCCAGTGTGACATTTCCAAGACTGATTTCATTTCTGTAACTAAATTACCTACAATTAATTTCTATAAGCTTCTGCACAAAAAATATTCAGTTTTCCATCAGGCTGAGCCTTCACTTGGTCTGAGACGCTACAGATTTTCAAGCTTTACAAAAACAGCTGGTAAGCAAACCACTCCAAGCTCCCAAGCATTTACAGTAATTTTCCTTGCAACTTCAAGGTTTTTCATCAAGTGGCAGAGGCAATGTCTAAACTGGGGTATTATAGAGGTACCTGCTGGACAGAAAGTACAGCAGTTGCCTATTGTTGGAAATATTGCCAGTGAAAAGGAGAAGGAACCAGTTGTTAGAATCCAGCACTCACGAACAATTCATACTGGTCCATAAAAGCAAAGCAGGGAGTGACCTCAGGAATGTGATGACAGAAGGAAAGGCTCACAGGACAGTGACCCCACAGGACAGTGGGGTTTGCCTCCGAGCATCAAGAGGTCCTCTGCTCACGATTTGAAAGGAGCAGTACATTAAGGATGATTCCAAAAACCTCCAAACAATTCGGCCAACATCCAGGCATGAATCTGGATTCTGATTACTTTAATGAATAAGAAGCTCTTGAGTTGCAGCAGTGGATACTGGGAATATTCTGGGTATATAAACCGTATATTTACTGTGTCTTTGCATCTTGTCTGGACATCTGGCAGCAGCTGTGGCCAGAGAGCACAGCCCCTTGCTGAGAGCTGCTGGGTCTCTCCCTTCCATCCCAGGTACCTGTCAGATGGACTTTGCAGGCTGAGTTGGTACAGGACTGAGATTTACAGGGCGAGAGGTTAATAGGTGCACATGGGAATGAATTCTTTAACTGAGGAAAGTACAGTGTTGGCTTCCAAACGTTGTGACTTTCTTGTTTAGCCGTGGCAGAGCCCCCTGATTTCTGCCAGGTTTCTGAGAGAGGAAACAGCTGCAGCATTGTTAGTTCAGGGCTCGCTGGGCTGTGTGAACTGCATCACAGAATCACTTGTTGTGGGTGCGAATTAGCTGGTGCTATGTTAACCAGCATTATGGAGCAATCTAACGCTAATTAAAATTGTTTGTCGCTGTTCTACAGTATTAAATTTTAATTGGAGTGCATAGATCTCTCTCTTGACCAGTGCAAAATTAAATAATTAAATAACATCCTGGTTCAGTTCCGGATATTCGCTGCCATCTCACTGCATTTTCAATAACTTCAGCAAGCTTCGAAACGTGCTGTAGAATGATACCAAACAAACAACCCTATAACGAAATTTAAAGATAATAATATTTATTCTAAATGAATTCCTCTCTTGTGTTCTTTGCATTTTAAGCTTGCTTTTGTAGTCTATCCTGTTCAATTATTTCTGAGGTCCTAATCAGGGCTACCTATCTCCTGTGATGTATTGAATCACCCAGGAAATTGTTTAACAATTAACCAAGCTCATTTCTACTTCTAGCAATAAATATTTAGGACCTTTGAACTGATATTTGCCTCTGAGCTTTTAAAACTTTACATCTGTAAAACAAATAAGTTAGCTACTAGAAAATTCACATTTCTTGCAGATATCTAGGGAAAAAAGTGAAGAAATTGCTTTCTTTCACCGGTATTGCAAAACAACCAAGGTATGGCTTAGCCTTTAAGGACTTGTCACTCCAAATCTACTCAAAAAATCAAATAATGTTTTATTTAAAATGAAGGATTTATCAACAAACACATGGAAATTTACTGAAAGCTTCCAACTGTGGCAACTTGGCAAAGCAATACATTTTGGCATTTTATTCTCTCTGTACATATGTTTCACTCACTTAAATGTCATTGAGAATTAGGATGCACATTCATCAAGAGAGCCTACCACTTTAGGACCAGATTTGTCATCCCTTGTCTAACAAGCAGCCTCACTGAAGTTAGTGGGTGCAACCCTGACTCTGGAATAGTTAAGAGCAGTCAGTGAGCACTGTGCTCACTTCAACAGGAGCTGTGGGCTTGTATCACACACTGCTGCCCAATGAAAGTGGTGAAGGGCAGTAATCTGATACCGCGGCTCCATCTTGATTTCTGGGGTTTATTTACCTGAATTCCTCTGCAGTTTCACTTGGGAAGTCCTGTCTCTCTCTCCTTTGCTCCTTTAGCCCAAGTGGTTTATGCTGTCACCTCTGGGAGCCCACTGATTGCTGGGGCTTATTTTCCATTATGAGAGGTAAAAAATGAAAGCCACAGGTTTGGGTTTTTTTGGTTTTTTTTTTCACTTCCTGGAACATTTACAGCATTTCAATTAACCCCAAACCAGAAATCTTGCAATTGTGTGTGTGTTTTGCTCTTAAAAAACAAAAACAGTTTGTCTTTGGCGTGATAATGAAAACACTAAAACAATCATGGAATTTATCTGCTTGAGAAAGAATTTTGCCAACTTTTTTCATGGATAGGGATACTTCAGCTCCCCATATTTGAACAGGGGAGTTTGTTTTAAGGCAGGCAGTATAAAACAGGCTCTGCACTTGATGCCAGCTCTGTTAGCACACGTTACCGAGCGGCACACAGACTGTCAGCAGCTACTGCTTTGTTCTGCACCAATCCTTTAAGCCATATGAAACAGGGATACACTGTGAGAGACTCACATTTAGGAACTGTTTAAATTTAAAAAAATAGGGTGTTTTCTGTCTTTCACTCAGTGGTGAACAAAAATAAGTCTGTATATGACTCATATGGATATTAGGCCCTGCTCTTTGTTGCTGCCAACGAATGTGAATGTAACACGCTGCTTAAAACCCTCTTAGAAAAACTTGATAATCCAGCCAAAGAACATCAGTTTCTATTTGTCAGTCTCCTTTGCATCTTTATAATGAAAAGTTCTTATAAATCTGTCCTAGTATTTTTTATTATGGCAGATAACTCAAGAGTATAAAACAGAGTTAACAAGAAATTTTACAGGCACGCTTTTTTATGCAATGAAATGCTCCAACTTTTTCAGTATGATCTATTCATTCATTTTATTACAGAGAGTTAATAAATGCTTTGTTTTCCCCTCTCTGCTGAAAAGAGGTAATTGGAAGCCATGTCACTATTTGCCATAGGATTATCAAGAAGCAGGAAATTCACAGTTACTAATGGCATGAAGCTGTGTCAGGGGTGGTTTAGGTTGGATATTGGGAAAAGGTTTTTCACCCAGAGGGTGGCTGGGCACTGGAACAGGCTCCCCAGGGAAGTGGTCACAGCACCGAACCAGACAGAGTTCAAGAAGTGTTTGGACAACACTCTCAGGCTCATGGTGTGATTCTTGGGATGTCCTGGATAGGGCCAGGAGTTGGACTCAATGATCCTTGTGCATCCATTCCAAGTGAGGATATTCTATGATTCTGTGATACTACAGATGAAATCATATTCCTCTAGTCAGTGGACCTTTAAACTGACCTAACTGCCAGAAAATTATATATTGTAGATAAAATTAATATAAGTATATAAAATTAATAAATAATATAGAGTGCCTTTTTTTATTTCTGACACTTCCAGGGTAGGTAGACACGAGAAACAGAGATGCTAGGAATCTAGCTGAGTTTGGTATTGCAATGTTGGTGTTGCACAAGGGTAGCCTGAATACTGGGATTGCAGTTTGTTCTTTAACCCCAGAGGAGATCTGGTAAGAGCCAAGAGGAGGGACTCCACATAGTGAGTCCATGGGAGCTCAGCATTTCACAAAAATGTGTGGAAAAATATTCCCACAGGGTGATAAATTGGTACATGTTGATTTCTAAAATGATAATGTTGATGGAACTTTTTCTGAATTGACAGAAACCGCTCTGACTTTAAGATCCTTGTCCTTCAGATGATACTGTAGGGTAGTATGTGACCTTTTAGGATATTTATGATGTGAACTGAACTGCCTTTAAAATTATAATCCTTCAACTGTCAGTACATCCTTGCAAAGTTCAATAGATTCATAAATAATGGAAGTTAATATTTTACTACAAGACTTATGTAAATTATAAAGGCAGATATATATGGGCTGGAAATAAAAACACAATACTTTTTTCCATTAGTATTGCTTCAGGTCCAGATGTGAAAATATTCCAAGAGTCATATCCAGAATAAAATTTGTACTCCTGATTCTAGTAGCTTATCTTTTTCTTTCAAGAGAGTTCATTCCTGCATTTTTCCAGTGTGCTGATTTAGTCCTCTTGGCACTTCCCCAAATTCAAAAGTAAAATAAAGCCTTGATGCTGCAGTAACATTTCCAGCCTCCTCTTTATCCCCATTGTATTGCAAATATTTATCCTTTGCTCTCATGCAGCCTCCCACTCAGAAGAGTCTGCCAATCTTTTTAAAAGCTTAGGTCAGGAGATTCTTCTCAGCACAGCAAAGCTTTCTTGGAAACACAGGAAAGGTCACACAACAATAAGAGTAGCATCAACATTTTGGCTACAGGCCTTCATACCTAAATGGTTATGACTTCTACTGGCATAATCATTGGTTCAGTAATAAATGCTTACGGTGAGGGCTGTAATTTAACTTTCCAAAACCAGCGGTGATTTTCCTAGGGGAGCTTTGTCTCGTGGAGGATGCAAATGCTACTTTTTGCATTAATTAGTGAGCATTTATTAACATGCTGGTTTTTATCCTTTCCAGAGCTGGGAGCTGAGGTCCAGTAAGATTAAAAATCCCTGTCAAATAAAGGACTTGGTTATGCAGAAATAAAGCTCTGTAACGCCTAAGCACCTCCCCTTCCTAAACTGTGTTACACATACGCGTTCCAGTGTGCTGCGTGGAAAACATGAGGTATTTTGTAGTAACATTTAGAACAACTGGCATGCAAAACATCAGCAGCATCCTGAAAACCAACACATTTAAAAAGCCACAAGCTAGTTCCAAGCAGCAGGAAAAGAGTACATCAGTCTTGCCCCCGGGAGGTGCTGGGAAGTAGACTCTTTCTTTCCTTTCAAGAACTACCTTTTTTATTATTTTTCTGAAGCATTGACTGAAGGGAAGGGGCAATTTTGGCCCGCTTTTCTGGTCATACTGTGGCTTTTCAAGGGTAGCTTCACCCCACAGCTGCTCATCTGCAGTTCACGAAGAAAGAGAGAGGAGAGGGAGGCAGTTGTCTCTGTCAGCAGATTCCTCCTATTGTATGACAGAAGACTAAGACAGAGAGGAAACACCAATTATTTGGGTTAGGGTGAGGGTTATCAGAGATGTCTGGTGCAGCAAAAACCTTCTTCCTTCAGCTTTGGTTCACGTTCTCTGCTGCAAGGGAAAAGGCTACACACAGGTGCTGACCAGTCAGAAGTGGACGAGCTGTGCTCATCCACGCCCAGCCTTGCCCACAACATCCACTCCTCCATCCCTTTACTCAGGAGGGAGCAGGATTTATCTGGGATTTACCTCAGACACATGGGGGTTTTAGCTTTTCATCTTCAAACACTCACCATTGATAGTTTTTTTCCAAGCATAGAGTAGTCTGAGCATCACCCAAAAACGTCTCATACACGACTTCATTCCTCAGCTACATTCCCAGGCACTGCCTGCATCAGATATTTGTAAAAAACAATGATTTCCAATGCTAGCCTCAACCAAGAGCAATTTAAAAACTTCTTTAGGCTTTAAATATTCCATTTCATCCACAGTAAAAATCTCCTCTCCTTTTGACCACTCACAGTATTCCAACAGGGGCAGGATTTCCTGCTTGAAGATTTTCCAGGAGTTGCCATACCTTCTTACTCTCCAAAGTTTAACTAGTGAATAATAAACCTAGTTAATCCTGTAATATTTTACAATACAACAGTAAAACTATCAGGTTTGTGCTTCTGCAGGGAAAATCCATCTCTGTCTCATGGCTCACATTTGAGAAGACTTATTATTCAAAGAAGTATATAAAAAAAAAACCTGTAATGTTAATTATATATCCATAAGGAACATAAGCAAAAAAAAGTGAGGAATACAAAATGCTATGAGTCTTTATTCCAAGTAGAACAGAACGCTTTTCTTTCTTTTTATTAAGGTTTTTGCTTGTTCATTTACAAACCTGTTCACTGCTAAGGGCAGCAAAGCAGAAAACCTCTTTAGTGCAACCAAAATTTTAAAAAGCTGTTGGCCTTCCATTAACATAGAATTATTGGATGTATTTCTTCTTAGCAGAGTTTGTAAGAACTGTGCCAAACCAGAGCTTTCTATTTTCTGTCTTTGCTGTCTTCTAGCAGTTCAGACAGGAGCATCTATTTTAGCTCAATTTTTTCGGGTGTTTCTGACACATTTCTTGCTCACTCCCTCTGAAAACCCAGCCTTATGGATATGTCTGCATTGCTGTGGTTAATGCTCCAGAAATGCTGTCAAAGCCAAAACTGGTACCTGCCTACAGGAGATGAGCTCTAAAGTACTCCCAGGGCCAGCTCTGGAGAGGATTCCCTAAAATTTTTGGGGAAAGCCTTGGCATATGGAGGACTCTTCAGCAATATCCAAAACATAAAGCAGCCACATGCAGTGTGAAAGGGTTTGGGACCTCAGGCTGTCCCACCTACCCTCTGAACTCTGCTGTCTCTTTGCAAAAGAGCCCTAATGGCACCTGCCACAAAGACAGATAAGATTCCCGAGTCCTGGGAAAGGCAAATTTCAAGGCAAGCCTTCCACAATCACTTTGACTGGACGAGTACAAACCCAGGCGGTGTCACAAGTTCAAACCATCCCACAGTTTAGCCTGCAAGCCCATGGCACAATTTTTCCCTAGGCTTTGTATCATACTGGCAGCCTCCATGGAGTCTTGGGAGAGTTAATGATTGCAACGGTCTTTGGAGCTTTAGAAACTTAAAAAGCTTCTGGGAGGGGGGGAAAAAGTGAACTTTATTTACTCTTTGCAGAAGGAACTTTAAGTCTTCACTCCCTTTCTGAAGGGTGTCTGGATGGATGCATCTCTTGAAGCAGATGTACTGGAACTAACACGTAGTGACTGACTGACATTAAACCCCTGACTCTTCAGTGTTAGTTAGCCTAGATTGCCTAAACCTTTGATTTCACCTAACTCCAGGCACAATTCCATCAAATCTGCAAGCTTTTGTTTTGCTTTTAACAATTACTAGTGATTTTTTTATTTGTCCTTCCAGTGTGGCAACAGAGTGTTATATTTACAAGTTCATTGCATGACAAAAAGATTTGCTAGTCTGTCTCATCTCACACTTACTTCCAGTGGCTTCTGTTTTTTTTTTTTCTTTTCAGCTTCACTTTCTTTTCATCATAAGTTTTCTTATTTGGTTCACCAAACTCTTTGCACCTACAGCTTAAACTCAGGCAGAGACATTGTGAAAAGATCATTAGTGTGGACAAGTTAAAATGTGTGAGCTTCTAGGGGTTAAATCAAAATCTTATGCATATTATACTCATTTTTCAAATCTAAAAGGCATGAGCATTTGTTAGTTTCTTAGGTGTTGGCTAGGGTATCTTTAGCCATACATGAAGGACAAAAAAATAACCAAATATTAAAAATAAAATTAGCTGTACATGGAAAATTTTCTCAATTTCTTGAACAATTCTCTTTTTGCTGGCAGCTAAAACAAGGCAGAGTGATTCCCACCACTTGCTGCTCTGCTTTAGTACAAGAAGGAGAGCCCATTTCTTTTCTTCTTCGTTGCATTCATTCTGCTTCATTTTCAGATGCCATTGGACTGTCATAAAGCTCTGGTGCAAACAGCAGAATTGCTGTCTTGAGGTGGCACTGAACACATCTTACACAGACCCTGCCCTGCACGGCCCTAACCACTCCTCAGTAACTGGCTTGTGTTTCATATATTTTTCTATGAAGTAATCCAAGGGGAGAAGTTTAATATGGTCACTGTCCGAACCATTTCAGCTCCAGAACTCAATGAGTTCATAGGTACTAATCATAGAAGCTTAGATGCACAGCTTTTCATCTTTGCTATTTGTAATCCCACATGGTATATCAAAAACTCCTTTGCAAAGTGAAATACCAGGTTCAAAAGTTGCTTTGATGTGAAGACAAAAGCCCTGATTCTTCCTTTGGACTAAAGTAAGTCTGTTGAAGACTGTATTGGAATTCCAAAAAATAAATTCAGTCTTAATTTCACACCTTTTTTCTCCCAATTAGTTTTGCTTAGTGTCACAGTTTAAAATATGTTCCCAAGCAAACAGTAGAAACAATCAAAGAAACAACTGCCACAGTACTTCCCTCAAGAAATTACTTTCGTCTAGAAATAACTCTATTAGTTTGCATTAATTTGCTTCAATTATTTAGTCTTAAACCCACATATTTAAATATAATTATCTGCTGAAAACCTCACAGTACAATCAACATGAGTCACCAAGAGCTGCTTTTTTTTTTTTTTTTTTTTTTTTTTTTTTTTTTTTTTTTTTTTTTTTTTTTTTTTTTTCAATGAATAGGTTACAGAAATTGTTATTTCAAGAGAAGGCAAAGGTGACTAAATTAATTTCAATCATTTCATATTAGGGAGAAATTCTTCACCCTGCACAAGCATATGCAAAAAGGAAAGTGTTTAGTTTCTCTGCAGACTGGCAGATCCTCTGACAGCATCCAGAAAAGCAGAGTTAGATGGAGGGTCTGTTCCTCCTGTGCCACGACCAGGCAAGACTGGAGCGCTAAGCGGGCAAAGTGGTTTCACACCGGTGCTCCAAGGCCCTGACCTGCTCATTGCTCCTGTCACCCCCGAAAGGAGCAGAGGCTCTGCACCAGGGCCACTCAGCCACCACTTCACAGCCACAGCTCCCAGCTCGAGGGCTGACCTAACACCTTTCCTTTAAAAAGCAAGACGTTGCTGTGCTCTGCACCACCCTCGCGCTACGATTTCCCTGCTCAACACACTTGCCTTACAGACCTGACCTGCCAGGTGTCTCTCCCATCTAGAAGAAAATGTATTTTTGTAATTAGAAGGAAATAAAATGATAGGAAAGGAAAGAAAAGCAGGCAGAAACTCCAAAAAAAAAAATCTTATAAAAAGAAGCAGAACCTTTTACTAGAGTGTAAGCATCACATATGCAAATGAAATTGCTCAGCACGTGTATCCACAGGCACCATCTGGGGACACTGACTTGCGAATCATTTGTAAAGGAAAGGAGATAATTCTGCACAAAGACTGGAGAATACAGACCGGGGGCGGAGGGCTGTGTGGGAGTTATTGGTTGGTATGTAACCAATTCTTTTGGCTCTTCCATTTGACTCACAAAGACAGGGATCATTCAGGATACTCCTACAGAGAGCTGAGAACCTGCTCTATAAAATTAGGGGATTTTCTGACTGTGCCCCTTCAAGCAAAACCAAAAAACCAATGAAATGTACTTATTAGAAAAACAAGTTCCAAGCATATGCAAAAGCAAACAAGCTGCTACAAAGCTTGAACACCAGCTTTTTTCTTTGCTAACCAAGTACCACCCACTTTCTGTGAACCACAGATATTCCGAATGGCTGAAAACTACAGTCAAAGCCAATCTACCATTACAAAATTAGATGAGAGTCCTGTCTGGAGTGCATTCAGAAATCCAAAGTTTCCTCTCAGGATGCCCATACACTTAAATGAATACAATGCTATTCTTTTCATTTCAAGTTGAAATTTGGTTTGGGGTTTTTTGTGGTGTTTTGTTTTGTTTTGTTATGGAGGGGTTTTTTTTGTTGTTGTTGTTTTAAGGTTTGGGGTGGTTTTCTTCTCTCCATTCCAAAAAGGGACAGGACACTTTTGTTCTTGTAAAATTATCAGCAAACCAGAATAGGCTGTGAAAAAAATCCAGAGAGACTCTTCCGTTTCAGTAATTTGGTACCACCCATATACATCATCAGATGCAACTGTTAAAGTTGATGTGCGACACATCTTCAGACAAAGGGATGTTTTGGAGTAGCTGAAAGTGCTGTTTGCTTTTAGTTTAATAGAAACCAAAAATAAAGGAGAGTAAGATTTCTGCCTGAAGTCTCAAGGTGTATTTCCCAAACTGTTAAGAAGCAAAAGCAAATCTGAGCTCAAAATCGCTGTTATCTACATACCCACACACTCTAAAAACCAAAGAAAATACAGCAAATAAATGGAAAAAAAAATCCATGATAGCTACAAGCAGCTCAAATTTAAACCCCAGTGTGCCCCTGGCAGTGCCTAGATTGTACCATAGGCTTATCTTCTTCTGCATTTCTATTTTTGAAAATGGGATCCAGCATCTTAACACCCATCTGTGAAAGAATGTTTGAGCCATATATTTAAAAGAGAAACTGCAAACAGTGTTTGAAAACTGGAACACAGATCATTAGCAGACCACAGCACAATCTAATTCTCAGTGCCATTATCAACACCATCCTCCAAAATGTCTACACATAGTAAAAATTCCTGTAGGACAGCTATGTGGAAAAGACATTGTGGCTGTGAAAAATGAGTAAACATTTTCATGGATACCAGTAATGTTCCATCCCCAGTGTCTGGCACATGTTGAGCAGCAACCCGTCTTAGGAAATAACCACTACAAGGGGTCGTGGTGTAATTAAGGTTAAATTGACATCAAATGACTGGTACCTTTTCACTTTTTCTTTTTGCTGAGCTATACGAGAGCTTATAAATATTCAGTCTTGATAAAATACCTGAACGAAAGAGATAGCCAAGAGTGTGCTACCTCTTAGATAACAAAAAAGTCTTGTTATGACACGCCTGAACATTTTGTTTTGCTGACAACTCGGAGTATCTATTGCAAAATCCAGAGAGAACGGGAGTAAATTGTATGAATACTTACAAGGAAATTAATTGAATTTTCTATATGTCTTAGAAAACCACTTATTGTTGCTGTCAAGCTGGAAAGTGCATGGTTCCAGCGGCTAAGCAGCAAAACGGGCTTTCCTTTGACACAAAATAAAACCGGGCTATTTTATAGTTCTGCATTTCTCTGAGGATAAGCACCTGAATTACAGTCCAGCAGTGCTCCAGGAGTATAAACTGCAGTGTTCCACAAACAAGTTTAGCCTTCATTGACTAGCAATAGAGTTAAATCAATAAGCAGGTTGCCCAGACTGGTTAGGCTCGTTATGTTGACACAGCCTATTGCTTTCTGCGGAGGGAAATTCGCTATTTCAGAGGGCCAAAAAAAAAAGGATTTAGCACCGAGTGCCATCAGCCTGAAATGGCACATGTTTTCTGGTCACAAAAAATGACAGACCTTTTTTAACTTGAAAGCAAAAGAAGTCTTAATGACGGGAGCTTTTCCCACATTTGGTGTTTAAAAATTATGTAAGAGCCACCAGTACCTCATGCTGGTAAACCAGTTTCCATTATTACCTCCATCTTGTATTTGAGGCATTGAGGGGAAAGGAAAGACTTGGTTGTGATTCATGGGTTGGAATATTTACTGTTAATTTTACTGTTACATTATTTTTTTTTTTTTTTAAATGATGAATAGTCACAATTCTGCCCATCCCTAATACTAACGTTTTGTGGGATGAAGTGCCTTAGCACTCCTGTAATTTGACCACTGCACATGACTTGATCAGAGCAGACCCTACATTGAAAGATGCATAACCTTGTGTTTTATCGAGTGACTTGCACCTGCAAAGTTAGGGTGCAGGGAGATTTCAATATGACTAGGAAATCAGTCAGAGTTTTTGCCTCTGGATGCTAACTACAGCAACTAAAATTTACTCTAAACTCTAATAAACATGATCAACAGGCATTTTTTTGCTCTCTGTAATGCCTAAAACATTTGCAATACAGCCAGTCCTCAAAGCTGTAGCCTTGTAGACAGCAGAAACAAAAAATGACAGGGGACATCACATGGGCAACTGCTTGATTCTGAAAAGACTGAATGGAAAACAGAAGAGGAAAAATGTATTTAAACTTAATTAAAAGTCATTTGCACTTCTAAGTCAAGAATTTGAAAGTCAAACCATCTGTCATTCACCTGCAAATCTTGGGGATTTTTTTTATTCTGAACTAGTAGATAACATTTTACTTGCAGAATAGCACTGAAAAAAGGAGACATTAAAGCATAACCTGACAGAAATGAGCCAGTAGTTACACAGTTACATTTGACCACCCGTGGCAAAGTGACAGAAGTAAAAAAATAAAATAAAATAAAACAAAAAGACTTGGAGAAGCAGAACACAGTCTTTCAAAACCTCCTAAAACGTTAAAGGTTTTAAATTATACAGGGCTGTGCACCCCTGAAGCTCACGCCAGGCTTCAGCCTGTCACAAGGATGCCCCGTGTCACATGTTTTCTTTGCAAAGAAATTGCAGCAGAGCAGCAGTCCCAGTCCTTGCAGCAATCCTGTGTCGCCAGTGCCCAATAAACCAGATAAAAGGCCCTGCCCAGGTGGGGACAGGAAGCAGCCTTGGGTTCAGCAAGCTAAAAAAGAAAGGAGCTAAAGTTTTTCAGCTTTCACACTCCCAGGCTCCTCAGTAACCGCCCTCATCTGCCCAAATGATTATGGCAGAGAGGAAATTACCGCTCAGTACCCAGAGGGCTGCTAAGCCTTCTCCAGGGAGCTGTCAGGAATAGCCATATTTACAGCAGAAATTCAAACTCCAAAGATATTCCAGCAGGAGAAAGTCCTTCAGATTGGACAGTCTCTGGGTAGGGTTAGCAGAGATCCTAACGCTCCAGTTTTAAAGGCTGCCGAGCCCCTCAGTTACTCTGGCTAACAGACACAGGGCAACTGGAAAGGCTATCGAGCCAAACCAGGGCTGCACTTCTGTTTGCTCTGCTTGTTTACCTGCTTTTAGTAGTCTGGATGATATCCCGGCATTAAGTCTTGCTCAATAAATGCAAATGCGTGTGTTTGCATGGTTGTGAGGGAGGAGTTACTCTGACCTACTGCCTTTACCTCGTATTTTGAGTGCAAAGTGCAGTGAGGTGAAATAGGCAAAGCCGGGTTACCCCACCTCCACGAGGGAAGCGAATCCGAATGAAGCCAAATACGCAGAGACTTTTGAAGGCTCCGTGTTTGCAGAAATATGACAGACATGGTAGTATCTCTGCCAAAATGCTCCGGGCCAAGGTGAGGGCTGGCACACACAAGCGTTGGGTGTTAGGGATATTTCCTCTCTGGCAAACAGAGGCTGGAGCAAGAAGCAGAGGTGTTCTTTACTGCTCTGGCTTTGAGCAAGTCCAAACAAAACTCCCCATTTGTCAAACGGAGTGTAGAAAGTGAAACCAAACTGTAGTTTGATGCTTCTCCAGTGGAATACTTGTTATTTTCACTGTATTTTGTTACATCATAGGAATCCAGCCAGTGTGGAACTCGCGTAACCACAGGGAGCAACATCAGCTTCCCAGAGCTGTTTGCTGAGGGTCGGTGTCACCGGCCGAAGTGTTGGACGTGAACAGCTGGGTGAAATCTCTGGTTTTCCCGGGAAGCAAGAGCTCACTAGGTTTGCATTAACCCTAATTAAAGGCCTCAGAGGGGCTACACGCCGGTGACAAAGCTGGTGACAGCCACACGTGGGTTTGCATAACCAGGCTGCTCCATTTTGCACACAATAACTCACTGTACAATGGGCTGCGGGGGAAAGGGCCACGGGAACACAAGATGGGAAAAAACAAGGAGGCCCAGCTAAGGGGCACAGCCTCTTTATTTTGTTACTTAGTGGTATTTTACTTTTCAGCATCAGGCACGGGCGGCTGAGTGGCACAAGGAGCTGGCAGAGCAATGCAACAACCAGCTCACCTGCAGCAGGGACAGCCGGGGATGTTGCGCTTGTTTGTGGCAAATGCTAGCAATGGATGATGGAAAAAACATTTTCAATCAGGAACCAACAGCAGTAGAAGATGTTCCATGTGTAAAATGGATGTCATAATAGTTTGAAGTGGACAGCTAGGAGTTTGAGGAAAAGGCAAAAATACCCAAATGTGTACAACAGAACTTTCAGTTTGACTGCAAACTGAAGGAGCAGGAATTCTTTGTCTTATTTATTAGCATAAAGTTTTCCAAATCGTTTTGGTGTTTGTTTTCCTATTCAGTGTGGAATAAGAGCCTTAAATTATAATAGTAAACTTTTTAAGGCCTCAAAAGCAAAGGGATTCCACAGTGCACAAAGGGCAAAATGCATCTGCCAAACTTTCTATTTTTAGCTCTTTTAAGCTATTTTAATACCACTTTGCTTGGGAAAGAAAACAGAGTCCCTTTTACTGTTAATAATATACTATTCTGCTCTTTTGATCCTTATGTTTTGCTTTCTAATTACCTAAATGTCATGCATGCCTAATAAATTGGATA
This sequence comes from Struthidea cinerea, assembly GCA_013397865.1. Lineage (NCBI taxonomy): Eukaryota > Metazoa > Chordata > Aves > Passeriformes > Corcoracidae > Struthidea > Struthidea cinerea. Next base: position 2,092,809 of record VZTI01003226.1, read on the forward strand.
AAGGGTATTGATTACGCCTCTGGTTTTTGTAGTTAAAACATAGAGTCAATTAATCTGCATTGTATATTTAGGAAGATAATAATTTATTAAAATTGCAAGGAGGCAGGCAAAATTAAACTGAAGAGTATTTCAGCAGATGAGACCCTATCTAGTAGATAGTCACAAGATTTTCCCAGGGTTCTGTTTCAAAACAGCCAGCACTGGAAATCATTGGAGACCTTGAGGAGGTGCTGGGTTCATGTTTTACCTGTTCTTGCAAATCGGGCTTGGTTTATCAAGTACCCTATCAAGTAGGGTTTTTACCAGTTATTTAAAAAGAACAGACAAAAAAAAACAAAAAAAAAAAAAACAAGAAAACCCCCTGACCAACCCCCAAAACAATGAAAAAGCTCAAAACCTGGAGCTTTTGATGTGAAAGTATGTATATACTTAATTTTCTCAAATGCAATCCGAGACAGAACAAGGGAAGGGGGAGATCTAGGAAGCCAGGATGTTTTAGCACGGCCTTTGCTCTCTAAATACCCCATGACTGCCACAGCGTGCACAGAGGGGGGGTTACCCCGGCTGAGCAGTCCTGGGTCAGCTGCTGCGGCTCCAGCTGCCCCAGCGAGAGCAGCGCCCAGCGCCAAGATCCCGGCCGGGTCTCCTCCTCACCCCGGGGGAAAGGCGCTGCTGGGCTTGGGGGATCGGGGCTTGAAACGCGTCAGGATGTGGGGTGGTGCTGCTGGAAGCTCGGGACAGCCCCAGCGTGGCCAGGACAGAGCGAGGGAGGAAGGAGGGGATGTGCCCGGGGTGCTCCTGCAAGGACAGAGCGAGGGAGGAAGGAGGGGATGTGCCCGGGGTGCTCCTGCAAGGACAGAGCGAGGGAGGAAGGAGGGGATGTGCCCGGGGTGCTCCTGCAAGGACAGAGCGCCCCAGCTGAGCCGAGTATGTGAACTCTGCACTAAACGAGGCTAATGCTTTCCTATCCCAGGGAGGCAGAGTGAAGACAAACATATTAAAGATGCTCACTTACTGCAGCGCTGGCGGCTACATCAGCCGGCGTTGGCTGCATAGATTAAATGCCAAAAAGCCCTTCAGCAATGATTAGTCTGTGGCTGCACCGACTGCTGCTTCAGCTGTGATAGTAATCACCTCCCTCCGACCGCGCACCACCCCTCGCCTGCTCTTCAGCTGTTTCTGGGATTCTGCTCAGCCATTGCTTTGGAGGAGTTGGACAATGAGCTCTCCAATGTGTTTGTACAGCGCGCACACAATAGGGCCCCGGCGCTGGCTGAGACCTCCGGGCTCCGGAAGAGCACAAATGCCACTGGTAATTGCACCCTCCTTGAGGATCCGAGCCTCTCGCCGGAGAAAATGCCACGGCAGGCAAAGAATGACAAAGAATTGGGCTTGTTTTCTGCCTTTCTTTTCAACTTTTTCTTAATAGCAGAGTTTGCTTCTTTGTCGAGGAATACGACTACTAGTGCACCACTGCATTTCTTTTCACTCCCATGTTTTCTGATTCTCTAAGATAATCTGAAGGAACCCGAAAATCTTTAATCTTGATAAGAAAAAAGTTATAATTTCAAGTGTGTATGTGCTAAAAAGCTAGAAGCAAAGAAATTCTTCAGCCTTTTCTCAATATTCTGTGAGCAGACTGTCTTTCCTATGTAAACTATTTTAAACAAGGTCACAGTTTCATAAGCTTCTTGCACTCGCAAGCTGCTTTGCAAGATTGTTATGGCTTTGACTTTGAAAATATTATGGAATAGGTATCTTAGGACTTGGCCAATCCTCTCAAGGGGTGGATGGCCGAGGAACCAATTACCTATTGCCACTCAACACACTTTTTGCGATCTATCCTATAAAGTAGTTGGAAAATTATTAAAGAGAAAAGCTTCGGCTTCCACTTGTTCATAAGCCTGGACTCTGTGTCGTTTTCTTTATGCGCCTCGGACGTAACAGCGACACAAGCGTATTCTCAGAGAATAGATATTGTATATAATTTCAAGTATATATTCTCCGAGAGAAGTAGCATTTTTAAGTTTCAGCCAGGGTCAGTTAGTAGAACATACAACAAAATATTTGCAATTTTCTCGTCTTTAATATGTACAGTGATTCTGAGAGAAACCATCCTTCTGGTCTTAAGGAGTTCCAAAATGCTGTGAGGTACTAGAAAAGATTTTTTTTCCTCCAGACTAGTTTAAAAACTGTAGTATTTTTTCTCCAGTTAAGGGACTAAGTCTAGAATCCTTTTAAATATTAGCAAATTTTACAGGCCAGAAGGATTGCATTTCCTAATTGAAAGCAAATGAAAAACAGCAGTAAAGGTCATTTTTTTCTTCAGGTTCTATTTAAGCAAATAGGTAAAAGGGAAAAGGGAAGCTGAAACTGTGGATATTTTTTTTTCCCAAACTTACTTTTCAGTTTCCTGACTCAAACATAAATGCACAGCGAGTTCAGCTCCCATTAATATGAAATGCTCTGTGAGGGATTCAATTTCCCTCACGAGGAACTGAATCCAGAGCCAGGATGAACACAGCAGCCCCAGTTCCACAGAGGAAAAGCACTGGACAGCACATGTTGGAGGGGACCTCCGGAAGTCCTCTGCTCCCACCTCCCACTCAAAGCAGGGTCAGCTTTGAAAGTGAGTCAGGGAACAGCAGAATTGTGCAGGCCTCAAAGGATGGAGAGCCCACAGCATCACTGGGCCCCAAATTCCCTCCTTCACCATCCTCCTGGAGCACTCTCCATACAGGAGAAAATCTAAAAACACTGGTTATGTGGTTCGGTGGCATACTTTTTATCTAGGTAGTCCACAGGTGTGCAAAATCAGTATAAGCAACAATTTAAGCAGATAAAGAAAGGTTTGTAGAAGGTAATTTCTTTTGTTTTATCAGTAGTGGGGGAAAGGAAAGGAAAGGAAAGGAAAGGAAAGGAAAGGAAAGGAAAGGAAAGGAAAGGAAAGGAAAGGAAAGGAAAGGAAAGGAAAGGAAAGGGAAGGGAAGGGAAGGGAAGGGAAGGGAAGGGAAGGGAAGGGAAGGGGAAAGGAAAGGGATCCCAGCCACATTCATCCAAGATCTACTCTTTATCTTTTATTTCTGGGATTAGTCTTTTCCTAACTCACCCAAAAGAACTTGGTTTTAATCACAGTTGCAATCACATTTCCATTGTAAATATGAATGGGAATGCTGAAGGGTGAGAGTCAGAAAGGCCTGAAGGGCTGTGCCTTGGGCTCAGAACAGCTGTATGCCATTCCTGCCTCTCCTGCCTACTCTGTGTGTGAAGTACACCCAGGCTGTTTCATCTCCTCATGCTTTTTACCATCTCTTTTTTCTAGGGCCTGAGTCTGCAAAAAACATAGAGAAGACTTGCAAGATTGGTGACTTCATTGAAAACTCTCTCCAGGGGACATTTTCTCTCTCCACGGTTCTCCACACCTCTGACTTTACCATGAACGTCACTGAACTTCTCAAGGCTATCCCCTAAAATTAGTAATGAAAGACAAAATTGAAGGGTTCAAAACTGATCCTTCAAAAACTCAGTTTCATTTCATTAAGGCTCCCTGCACCCCTTCTACTTCAATTAGGAATTTTGTCATACATGCTAAAGTTCATTAATTATCATATTCTGGGGTCTTGGCAGGCAGTTTAAAAATAATCCCATAGCCTTTGGAGCTTTGGTTTCAGAGGATTCATCCAGTGTACTCTGAGGCTGTTGTATAACTACCGTGCTTGTTTGTCTGACAACAACAACAAGACATTTAAATCGGATTTTTTTCTTCATTCTTTTTGTTTAAATGCATTTTCATTGTTGCTCTGCTGTGAAGCCAGGCAGACAAAGATAAAAACATTGCCAATCACAAAATCCAGATGTCATGGAAGCTTAAGTAGCCATTTAAGTTGCTTGGTGACAAACACACATACCTTAAAATCAAGATACTGAAAATTATTATTCTGTTGTTCACCTAACTGATGTGCCAAAGATACACAGAAGAAAAAAAAATTGTGCTTTCTACACATATAGGCATAACATGAAAAGCTGGAGGAAAAGAAAACATAGCAAATACAGCAGAAGATGAATTTTACTCTTTTGAGAATAAATACTTACAGAAAATTCCAGGCTGTTCCTAAAAAAACACAGCTGACATTCCTATAGCAGTGTTATGTAGTGGATTACATCTCCCATTACCAGTCTGGCTAGATTTTGACATTATTAATTTCTATCTACAGGTTGCAGATAATACCTTATAAGAAGAAAATCTAACAAAGGAGGTCATGATATTTAGGATTATGAAGAGAAAGGGGAAAGCATAGGTAAAGGTAGGAGGTGAAAGCAAAACCAAATTGCAAAACCGCATTTTTTGTTGCTGGGGTTTTCTTTGGTTTGGTTTGGAGGGGGTTTTTTTTGTTTAAAAATGGAATACAGATATTTTGTCCAAGTTCAGTACACAGAATCCCCACGAGAACTGTTGTTGCTGTTCTGCCAGAATATCAGATATCTCTCTCTGCAGCTCTTCTTCCTCCTCCCCGTCAGCCCCTGTGATCTATGATTCATCCTCCAGGGAGAAACCATGGAAAGAGTAGAGCAAGTCTTGGTAACTAGACTATGCCAGAGAAGAGATGCCATGTCAGCAATGCATCGAGGAAAAACACCCTCAGCTAACTCACACAGCTCTAAAGAAAGAGCCTTGCCGGAAGGTGGGATGACACAGTACGTGTTCTGCCTTCCAGCAAGTCTCCAGGATGCCTGGCAGGCAGGGAAGGAGGCCCTGCCTTTTCAGAGCTTGTGACACAGCTCTGGCCTTGGCCTCTCTCTGCAAGGACTTAAGGGCATCTCTAAAAATTTTCCTTCCCATGTTCCTTATCAAAAAAGTCTCAATCTGGCCATTAAATCAAAACTTAAGTCACACATTTCCTCCCGTCAGGACTTCTGAGCCGTCTTTATTCCCTTATAGCCAAACAAGAGTGTGATGAATGGAGATATTGTGGCATGGGAATAGAGCCTGGAATCTGTCTGATGTCAGGCAGATATGAGAATCTAGTGTCCTTTTGGAAGTACCACCCTTGCTTATCCCACAGGATTGAGAGAGTCATCTGTGGGGGAAGGGGCTGCTCCACTTCGTTGACTGAGGCTTTGGAATGCAAAACTTCACAAATAAAAAAATCCTGTAAACCAGGATGAATTCAATTACCATAAACTTATGAAAAGTCCATTTTGAAGAGCATGTCAGAGGATGTCATAGGAGCGTATTTAACCCACCACATCCTTATCTTGAACAGGTCTTGGGTTAATAGAAGCAGGCTGAGGGTCTGGCTCATGGTACTACATTATATTGCAGTTTTCATCCCAAAGAATTGCAAATTACTTTAAATATTATATACTCAGCCTGCCTAACCACCTTAAAGCGATTGCTGAGAGGGGCAAGCTCAGCCAACATAAAGAGCTGTCAGAGGATATGTAGCTGGTGGAAAACTGAAGCTGTGTCTGGAGTGACCAAGGTTCAGTTTGCTAATTCATGCCACTAAAAAGTGACTATCACTGCATGGTGTGATCCACTAAACAACGTAGAGATGACCAGAGAAAATGATGATTGTAATTTTTTAAGTTCCTTTTGTATGCAGCTAAACAGGAGACATCTCTCCCCCAAAACTACTACAAGGTGCATTACTTGGTTTCCAAGGTCTCATCTGAAAAGAAAACCTGGTGAGTAAATTGTAAGAGATTCACTATCTGTATTCCAGAATAGTGAAAGGCTCAGTGGATCTCACAAGACTGAGAGCATTTGGGTATTTTAAACGGGATGCTTAAAACACTAAACCATCCCCTCTGGGAACTGAGTTAATGTTTCAATTCCAATTCGCTTTAACAACGTCTTACTGGCATGACAAGCTAGAGGCGTCTTGCCAGAGCCTGAGGAAGGTATTCCAAGTGTTTGTCAGGGGTGGATAACGCACTACACTGCTGGTTTTTCATGTTTCAGCACCACAAGGAAGCTCTCTGTTCCAAACCTACTCCTAGAGCCACTGGAGACCAGAGAAGCAGTTCCCCAGCCCTCAGTGTGTGATGGATGCTCTAAAGGTGGCTGGGAGGTGGCTACAGTGAGATACAGGACCCCTGAGGCTGGGAAAACTGGAAGGCAAAGCTGAGGAGTTCAGGAAACAGGATATCCATTCTAGAGCAGTAAAAGAGCATGAAGGAGAAACTGCCTTGGATTAAATCAGCTACTGGGTTTCTGAAGGGGAAGAAACAACCGAGGGGCTGAACTACTGTTGTAATAGTAGAGATTTCTTTGAAGACCATCTGTTGCTGCTCAGGGGAAAAACCAGAATGCTGCCTTCTCCGAGAGCAAATCAAGTTGTTTTCTGAGAGAGGGAGGAAAGGTGGGGCTGGGTTTCAAAGCTTTTCCTACTGAACAAAATGAGTGATGGTTCCCGTGTCTCACCTACTCCTGCTGGCCAAAGGGATTTGTTCCTCCAGGTGCCCAGTGCAGGACTAGAACTTGGATATTGCTCTCCAATGCCTGCAGTGGCCACCACATTTTCTGAAAATACCAATTACAACTCCCTAGTTAAAATTAGATATATGCTAATTCGTCCTTTAAAAATTAGCAACTCCATGCAAATTGGAAACAGATGTCTGAGTCTTCAGTCAGTGCTAGTTAGTTTATGCACTTGCTCTTCACACAACCTGTTTTACCATCTCCGCAGAGCCACAACCTCCTAAAGCACAGCTCCACCACTGATCACAGGGCAGGCAGCACCAGTGCCTTACACACACCTCTTCTGTGCTAGACAGCTCTGTAGCTTGCCAGTGATCATTTCTGGCATTTTATTACTGTTTCCTTTAGTGAGGTGCCAAACTCTGATGATTTGAAATTCTGGGCCTGAAGCCAATCCTCTGGGCTTCTTGAAATTTGCTTGTAACCAGTGTAAACCTCAGGCCACTGCCGTGGACAGGTGACAAATTCTCCCTCTTGGCTGTGAGCAGCCCGCAGTGCGCGTGTTGTTAGCGCAGCGCATGCATGTAAACGGAACTGCTGGCAGCGAGGATAAACACTGACACTGCTTGAAAATGCTTGATGGTGCGGGGTCAGTGATGCAGGCAGAACCAACTTTTTCTGAGTTACTTCGTCACTGAAAGTCCACAGCCCACACCCTTTTAGCTCTTTTTTTAAGTGCTACATTGGTCTTAAGTAACGCATTTGAAATGGCTTTACAAAGATCCTTGCTGAACAGCGTCTGCAGTGCCGCTTCATTACCGCCCATAATGCCCCAGTGAATCACGGTACCTGCAGAAAAATGACAACAATTCTCCTCTGTAGAGTGTCTACTGCAAGGGGAAAAAATAAGCTTCGTGGAAATATAAATAATAGATTCTAACAGTCACAGCTGTTCCTAAATAAGAAGATATATACAAACACGGTCTAGTGGAACAGGCACATTTCTCTCCGAGACTGACTTGTTGGATGGTTTTGAAGGAAACGCTTTGTCACTTTTTGGCTCAGTGTCCAAATATGAAACATAAACTGATACGATTCTTACCACTCAATGTAAATAAAATGCTTCGGGAACATGAATACAAATCGACGTATAAATGTCAATATATTATTTTCTAGCTAAATCCACGTTCTGCAAATGCAAACAGAGAGCGAAGATGGATTTTTGCTTCTTGCACATCTGTGCCACTAGTGGAAGTTTTGCAAGCCAGATTAGGTCCTTGGGGACATAAGTGCATTCCTACTGCTCACAGTGTGTTTGTACAGTTGCAAAGTGGCTTAAACTACTAAGCAATTCAGCTCATGGGTGTACAAAAAATAACAGCCGTCATCTTACCCTGTTAGATGCACGGCTTCTTCAGCGCTAAGCAAAGGGAAAATTGCACCCAAAATATGAGAAATCAGGAGATAAATGATTCATAAAACACAGAAAGAGCTTGCAGCCTTATAGGGATGGGAAGAGACCAGCTCTGCCGGGAGAACCTATTGGCTTCCACCAGCAGACTGTTTCTGCTAATTCTGCTTGTTAAGAAATTGTTCTCAAAATAGCAAGAGGCTTCACTTAATTAAATGTTAGCAGGTCCTTGCATAATCTATATTTCATTTTGGTCAAAAGTCTTCTGGGAACCCCCGAATACCGTGGCAGGGCTGCATGCTAAATTCTCCCTTCATTTCTGTGGCTGCACTGCCACTGAGGTCTACAGAATACTGCGTGATGATTAGGTCTTGTTAAATCCATTTAACATAGAAGATGAAACATTGGAAAGCTGAATAACTTGCCCAAGGTCAGTGACACAATGGGGAGCTGAATTACCAGAAAATGACAAGTTCTATTTGCTTGCGGAATTCACTGCACTCATTGAAAATTTAATTTCTGGTCTGTTGACTCACGGGGAGCCACATAGGTGTGGCTGCAGAATAGGGCACAAAAGTCTTTCTAGGGACGCTGCTGAATCACATCTTCTTGTCTGGGCCTATTCTGTGTGTAAGTTCAAAAAGGATTGCCAGGTCTGGCCGTGGAGATAGCAGCTGTTCAAACTGAAATACGATGCTGCTCCTGCTGCCATCAAGCACTACAGGTTTTCTGTTAGTTAATAAACAGATATTCTCCTCTAAGGTTAACCACAAAAATGTCTTTCACTTAAAGAACAATACTTTTCAATAAAGACAGAAAAACAAAGTTAGAGGTGTATATTTACACATGATCTATTAAAACAAATAATTTGAAGGTTTTAATGCACTTTTATAATTTTGAAGTGAACAGCTTTTAAAATATTTTTAGAGTCTGTATGACTCAGGAGAATAGTAACAGCGTCTATGTACTTCTTTTTTTTCATTTCCTAGTATTCCCATTCAGACTGAGGTCATTCTCTGGCCAAGAGTTAGACAGCAAAGGACTTGGCATCAGCTCTCACTAAGACTTTTACACATGCTTATACCCAATGACTAGTCCTATCAAAGCTAGCAGGAATTCTCATAATGTCAAAATTTAAGCATATGTTAAACCTCAAATAGATCAGGGACTACATCAGCACTGGTAAGTCCTGACTAAATGCAGGAAACACAAAAGTATTGGAAGTAATCTGGCAATTTAAAAACAACTTTGCACCAGAAGTCAGACTATATTTTTGTAGTGCTGTATCCCCTTATGAATAACTGTTCTATATATATATATACATATATATCTATAAATAAGTGAAATATGTTGTTGACAAACAAATGATCTGTTCACACCCATGCTGATAAGAGATGGGTAACTAATATTACAGTAGTTACTACATGATTTTCTATCCACACTTTAACAATACTTGAGCTATTTGTCATGGCACTGGCAGTAAATGTTCAAATTAAGATGAACATCTTTAAGACCAAATCTTTTTTTTCTTTAAAGAAAGCCTATTGGCAAACACTTCAGGAGGCTTATGGCAATTTCTTCTTTGAAATTTCTATTCAATCTTATCAGCATTTTGGGTAGAGATTTTCTACTAAAGGTTTAGAATATGGGATAGACAATGGCTTGCTGAGGCTGTACCCCTTTTTTCTACAGGACAGATTTGATCAGGTTAGAATGAATCTGAGCCCTCTGGGGAAGTTCTGTAATTTTTACTTTCCGATTTATACCTACCAAACGTAGTGCAGGGAAGTTGATGAGGTCAATATTGACGAGGTCAATATTGCAACCTCTGTAAGAACACGAGAGCATTTTGTCTGGCACCACTACTTTAGAGAGCAATATGTCTCTGAAAAGGCCTGACTGGGGTCCCAGGAGGAGTTTTGACTGAGAGGGGGTTGCCACACTTTCTCCTAGGCCTGCAGAAAGCATCTGCTTCTCCTGCAGAGGAAGAAAGAAGCGAGTGACTGCTTTCAGGATCGCAGAGCAGCAGCCTTTCCCACATGAATCTCACCTCACTTGAGAGCAAAATGGCATTTCCTACAAACTTGGTAAAGGTCATTCTTTGCGAAGCTGCATTCTTTTCAAAGATGACCTAAACATAAAAAAAAAACAAACAAACAAACAAAACACTTACTGAAAGGGTGAGCATCACAGCAAAACCTAAATGTGAACATATACTTAAAATGTCGGCAATTGTAATTTTTTGTAATTTCTGTGGTTACTTAGCATTTTGGAGCAAATGCAGTCATGGGAACAGAACACCCCTTCACTAAATGTCAGAGTAAACACTACTCGAAACCCCCAAAGAAAAGTCTTTATACTAATAATACACTCACAAAATTCAACACTATCAGATTAAAAAGAAAAAAGAATTTCATAAGAGCTTTCTATTTTTATATTCCATGAATCAGAAAGGTCACAAGCCCAATTTAAAAAAAACATGCCTTGCAGGCATGAAGGGTAAAATGCTGAAGACGAGATGTAGTTTATTAGAAAATATTGTACACTGCATGTCACAGGAATGTATTCTTAACATAATAAAGCAAATCCGGGAGAGATTTGCCACCTCTCTTTACCCTCTTACCTCACCATTAGATGTTCACTCATCCATCTCTCACTGGGCAATTTTAAAAGCATCTCTCTGTCACTCCCATGCTATTCTCCTGATCTTCCATGCTGAGCTGATCCATTTACTGAACTCGAAGAAGCAGAACTGCCTCCCCCTAAGTTACTGAGTACATGTACCAGTGCCAGCAGGAGACAGGCAGAGAAGAAGAGTAGGATTTTAAAGACGGAGGGGAAGAGGTCTGAAGGTAGTAAAGAACTGAAAGGAGAATGTTTCACAAGCTTCTGACATCCAGTAAATTTAAAAGAAAGTTAATAAATAGAAGGCAAAAAGGGAAAAAAGCATTTGTGGATAGAGAAGGTCATTGGGCAGACATTAGGTTTTGAACACGTTAGTGCCAAGTCAAAACAGGAACTGGAGAAAACGGGCATGAGTGGAGGTCTGAGAAGTACAAAGAGTGGAGTTGAAGTATTAATAGCTGTGCATTAATAGCTGTGCATTAAAGGTCAAATCCTACAGACTACTTAGAGTTCGGTTCTTTCATTTATAATTGCTTAACATTGACGTAACTCTACTGACTTAACTATGGCAACCTTCACCATTTGACTGATTGGGTTGGCTTTTTTTAATAAAGCAAATCATTCCTATTTCAAACCATCAGATCTATGGATACTCTGAATTGGATTTTAGCCATAAACAGGAAGTCAGGAAGTACAAAAGAATATTTATTAAAAAAAGCACCTAAAAATAAAATAAAAATTAAAAAAGAAGAAAGGTATTTAGGACAAAAGATACTGGACATCTATTTATCTTGACTGCTCTGCCTACACAGAGAGAGAGAGAGAGAGGCTTGAATCCCTTCATGCACTCCTGTAAGTTTATATCCATTCCTGTTCGTATGTGGACAGAGCATGTAGGCTCTAATTGCCTCTTAAATATGATGACCAACTTCCAGTGGAGTAAAATTTCAATAGCTCTACTGGATCAAGGAGGTGATCTGACTTCAGTTATTACAAAGCAGGAGATTGTGGCCTATCAAATGTAAAAAAGTAGAAAATTGCCAGCCTAATAAGTAGCCAAGCAACAGAACCAGACATTATTGCTATGTAAACTTTAGCTTTAATGCTCACCAGTTCCTATTCTAAGTTTACAGAGCTAAGGTGACATTATCCCAGGCTTTTGACAAGAAAGGTCCTGCATCACTATCATCTTTTGTGATTTTCACGCCAGTCAGCAGCTTTCTCACCAGGACTCCAGCAGACCCCCTTAGTCTTTCCTTTCTTAGCTGCCTAACAAGAGCTGAGCTCATTTAACATCTGTCACAAACACCATGCTTGCACTCCTCAGTGTAGTGGAAACAGACCCAAGTTAGCTTCTTTACAGGGCAAATTATTCTGTGCAGAGCACACCAGCAGATGCTGCTTCGGGCACCCCACCTGATCTGATAGAAGCATCTCGAGCATCTCAGCTTGGTACTGCACGGTGTGGTGGAGACACATCATCACTTGCTTAGCAGCTTGTGCCACTTCCATTACCTTAAAATGGGGTTATTTTGCTTCCTTGCAGGAGTGCTACAGGGATAAAGTCAGGCAAACTACTGGAGTAGTGAAAGAAGCCATGCAAACCTTAATGTCTGCCCAGGTGGTGAAAGAAGTCATGCAAAACTCCACCACATCCCTCTGTGGGTGGTGCAGGCTGAGCCAGCCCCTCCGTGCATGTTCCTCTGGCCTCCCCAAGCCCTGCCTGACTTCCTCCCTTCCTTCAAGCACCAGTCAAGCAGTGAATCCAACATGGGGAAAGCAGAGAAAGAAGGATTACTCCCTATCCCCAGTCAGATTAGCAGCCATTCAAGCATGGAGTTTTAGAGGAATACGCTAAGTAAGAAAAGAGAGAAATTACAAGGTGGTGAGAGGGCAAGAATGGAGAGGAGCTTAATTAAATTAACTGAGGGAATATTTACACTTCCCATTTGTGAGATTTGCAATGCCGTAGAATAATCTCCCAGAGGAAGTCATGAAAACCTCATCACTGAGCCATTTTAAATGAGTTGGAATAGCTCTACAGTGAACAACACTGTGGGGGCTGTGGACTGCCTTATGGTTCCTCTCTCTCTCGTTATGACTAACGAAGCACACTCCCCTTAAATCTCCAGAGCATGAACTATGGGATAATCCATATCAACTCATGAATGTATTTAACTTCAAAAACTGAATAGATACTTATCCAAACGAATTGATAAGATTACCAACAGGGTTAATGGACTGTTGTTTGTCATTCTTCTGTTTCTTGCAATCATACAATATCAATGTTAACTTAAAACTTACTCCTTAAAGTGTTTCTGTGGATTCCCTGTGCCCACACGTATCTGTGGAAAGCCTTCTCCATAACTTTGCATGGTGCTAAATATTGCTTCCCTCATCAAATCCTAGGAAACTTCAGGTAAAACAAGACCTTTATGGGTCGGGAGCCTTTGTATTCTCTTATTGTGCATCTTAGCATAGGCCTTTCTAGGTTAAAAACTGAATATTTTGCAGGATTTGAGTTGGCATTGCACAGTCCCAGGGACAGAGCCCATCTTGTGTATATACCAAAGGGATGCTCTGCAGAAGCGATAAGAACAGCCACATCAGAAGTCACCATCTCCATTTAATAATTACCTAAATTGCCTCTAATATCTGGTGCTGCTGCCGTGGAGTAGCTTTCTCAAGAGTTTGTTCTCCCATCCATGTTGCAGCTGAGATGAGTAACAAGGTCTAAATATGTAGGCTTTGCTTAGTACACAAGATTACTCACCTCAGACTAGTTAATTCTATTGCTTCTGTGCAGAATTAATTCCTTTTGCTTACTATGATAATTTCACTTTATTCCTAAGCACATTGGTTCTTTAGCAGAAAAAGGATTAAAACTGAAATGAGAAAAAAGGGTGCAGGGGATTTCACTAGGAGCGAGACAGTAGTTACTGGACCAACTGAAGTTTTTCCTACCATTTCTATCAGAGACAATATTATGCCTCACTTTCTATTGGAAAATTATGTTTAAAGTTTCCATGAAAAACATCTGCTGCATTCCACCCCGGCACTGGCAGTCGTTCAGCGATAGATTAAATCACTCATTCCATATATGCCAGTAAATTTAGTCTCCCTTCTGCTAAAGTTGTTATTGACCATGGACTCATTTTGTAAAAGTCAATTTTCTAACTTTTTCCAATTTGACTACTCTTTACAAGTAAATAGTTCTTTTTTCTCTCTCTATCATTTGCACCTTGAATGCCAAGGTTGCTTTCAGACACACAGTGCTTTGGAAAATCAGGCCACCAGACTTTCCCAAACATAACAGAACATCTATTTTAATCTTGGCTTGTGATGATGATGCAGACAGCATTGTTCAGAACTTTTTGTTTTATCACAAAGGTCTTATTATAACATGGGCAAAGGTAATCAGGATCCCAGCTGATTACTTTCCATATTTTCTATTTTGAAGTATAAGGACAGCTCATTAAATCAGGGTTGCAATACAACAGGCGCCAGCCATTCCCCAAGCAGTGGGGCACATTTGTGCAGCTCACAAAGCAGAAGTGTTTTACATATTTGAATGCTTTGGAGAAAAGTGACTTAGATATCTTAAAATTAAATATTCATTTTGCAAGCAGGTTTCATTATAGCCCTGTTGCAATAAGATAAACTGAGTGTTAAAGATCTCTAGCAGAGATGACATTGCTGAATGTCATTAGAAACAGAACAAAAACCCCCCTGAGACCGGTGGTGTCCTTCCTCTAGATGCCAGAAAAGGGATTTCAAGGGGCATTCAAGAAGTTAAGCACCCAAGTCTGAATGACATTGCCTGCACTGTGGGGTAGTTGTGCTTCGTGGCATGTTTCACACTCCTGGTCCACCAGTGACCTCGAAATTTTCCAGTGTTTAAAAGCCCACTAAGTCCTTAAACCAAAAATTAATTGATCCACTTTGTGCTTGACTGCGTCAGGATCCTGAATTTCCTACAAAGCTGGTTTTCCTGCTGGCACATTTTGAACTTCCAAGACACAGGGCAGTGTTTGAAAATGCTTATAATGCCCACTTCTGCTTTGTACAATCACTGCCATTATTGCACAAAGGCCTGCCTTCAATTTAGTGCAGAAAAATCAGCTGCAGAATGTTACGTGGATCATAACTCATAAATTATTAGCATCTCTAGGCAAATTTTGCATTTTCCAATTTTTACACTGTAGAAATTGCCCCTTAGATGTAGTTTACAGGCCTCCTACTGGTACTTAAAGATTCCTATGTTTGAGAAACAGAATGATTACTAGGAGTTTTATAGGTTTTTATACAGAATATATATACTAATCTGTAAGGTTGTAATTCTTTTGTTGTATCCAGTTCAAGCAGAGGACTGTGAAATAAAATATATATTTACAACCTTTATTACGGTAAAACCTTGTCTAAAGTTCAAGAAATAGGCTATCTATACCTATTATGATTACAAAAAATCAATGTGAGTGAGGCCAAACAGTGTCTTTCTAAAACTACTAGGAAACTTCCTAAGAGTCATCAACAAATATGTCCTATGAAAAACGTCATGTATGAAAAGAAAATAACCAGACTTGGATATGGTATGGATGGAAAAGGGACCTGACTGAAAGCACAATCCTTATGCCTTTCTTTTGCTTCTGATGCAAACAGTAGCTGAGTAAAATGAAAAAAAAAAAAAAGAAACACAAAAAAAGGGGAAAAAAAAAAGAAAAGAAAAAGTCTGATTAGAACAAAACTTCTGCAGCCTGCAGTCCAAGGGCTTTCAGGCTTTCAGTCCCAGAAAATGAAAGTAATGAAAATCAGGATGTGAACACTCACTGTGTCAGGCTTTGGGGAAATAAGAGCTGTGTTTCAAATTAGAAGGCTTCGCAGAGCCTGTTAGAGAGCGCACAGCAGCAGCCCACATAGCTCTGCCCTCATGTTAGAGAATCCAAAACACAATTCCAGCAGCAGTGCTGCATGCAGGCTTCACAAATATTTGATTGTATCTCCTCTAAGAGCCTAAAAAATTCTAAATGAATATTTGGGAAGATGACTAACAGCTCGGCATGAATATTCCGAACAGGCCATCCCAGGTATTTGTATAAAGCCACTCAGGTGAACCTGCTCGTTTGTGCGTGTCTCTACATCCAGATCGGTGCATTTTCATCCCTTTTATTTGTCTCATCATGTTCATGCAGACCTGGGTGCAGGACAAACACAAACTAAAATTACTTGCTACACGAGAGTAAGCAATTAATTTTCAGTAGAGAGCATTAATACCCCTAAAACATTATACTTTGAGAGCAATTTGTTTCCTTCAGATTTTTTTAATGAGCTGGTCCCTTTATCGAGCTTAACCCATCACACCGGTTTTTCTACCATTTGCTTGACTTTGAGCTCACATTTCTCATTAAGCATCTGGCAGACAGTTTGAGGCCTTAGAACCTCCCAGTGTTGGATATATCGTTCTCTTCACCCCATGAGAGCAGAAGGATCACAAAAACAGCTCCTGTGGAAAAAGCTGTTAAATTTTATTAACCAGGGCCCTGAACCAGGAATCGTTACTGTAACGGTGCAAAGTGGAGATAAAATATCACCTCTTCAGGGTGACAGTACTCTACAACCATTTCATAGTTAGGCAAAGGGTGGCATGTGTGAGAGGCAATAATGAAATAAAGGACCAGCCACATAGTAGCATCAAGGCTAAAAATATAGATTTATTTAGGATTCACCGGAGTGGTAACGCAAAATTTTGAACTACGCAGAGACTCTTTTTCCTGGAAAAGTTCCTCCTCACATTCACATCACTCTTACAGCTGCCACTGAATTCTAAAATGCCTTCAGATGGATGTGAAAAATGTTGCAATACACAAAATTTGTAGTTGCTACAGGATGTATTAGTTGCCGGTGGGATGGGAAGGCAAGATTCCAACGAGCTGACAATCTTTCAAATAAAAGGTTAAATTTCCATTCATTAAGCTGCAGAAAATGTAGGGGTTTGATGGGAATCTTTCCTGGATGACTGCTAATCTTTTTGTTCCTCACACAGATACTCTGTTGCCTATTGTCATGGTAACAGGCAGCTCTACCCTGCTCCCTTCTGCCTTTTCTCAGGCTGCGGACACCCATGCACTTTTCCCCAGGTATAATCCCACCGTTCTCCCAGCCCTATCCTGAAAGTTCTATACAGGCCCTTACCTTTCCCCTTGATAATCCACTCCTTTCTCAGGGGGAGTGGATTATCCTTTCTTTGTCCTCAGGGACAGGACACAGGGATGCAGGTTATTTTTTATCGTCCTGCCATGGAAGGCACGGGCCCCAGTTCGTGTTCATGCTCCGCCTGACTGTCTGTACAGGTGCAGTTGGATCACACTGCTTGGCTCCCAAAACTCAGGCCAACGCTGGAGGCTGTCTAATGTGATGCAGGCATACACGTACTGATCAACACATTATCACAGTGAATAACCTTTATTTATTTTAGCTGAAATAACACCCTAGGGAGCCAAACGCTCATCCCAGGAACCAGCCTGATTGCACCTGCCTGTTGCAGCTCCCCCCTGGTGTGCCTTTTCCTATTTGCCTGGCTCAGTATCTCAAAGACCCTTCTTGCATTCAGACAAAAAGACAATTTGCTGCTGCCGAGATGCGCAATTCTGCTAACTAGACAGACCTCTCAGAGTGAAATATTTATCCTGCTCATAATGCAAGCACGCCACACGAGTGACAGCCTTTTCCAAACTATTACAAATCACCCAGGATCACCCCCACACTTGTCACACATACTATTCTCCACATGGAACCACACACTGACAGCTTTTTCAGTTGGTTCAGTGAAGGCAAAGCGGACGACACGAAGCCCGAGGGCTGTTCTAACCCACCCCAAATGGCAGTGCTCCCACAGGGAAAGTACTCCAGCTGGGGAGAGGAGCGTGTGCTCCAGGGGTGAGTCTCAGACCTCCTCCTTCGGGAGCTAGGAGGGAAAAGAGCGCAGGACACAGCGCCAGGAATGCTGTGGCTGATGAAACCCACTATCTACAGTGAGAATCGCCGCTTAGACAGAGTCAGGTATTTTTTTAGCTCCCTTGGATAACTTACACAGCATAAAGTCTGGAATAGTCAAGGCTATCATTGAATAGTTTGGGTTGCAAGGGACCTTTAAAGGTCATCTGGTCCAACCGCCGTGCAAAGAGCAGGGACTTCCACTCTATCAGGTTGTTCAGAGCCCCATTCCACCTGACCCTGCATATTTCCAGGGATGGGGTAACCACCACCTCATCTGGCAACAATATTTCAGCATCACGTCAACTGAAAACCCTTGCCCTCAGTTCCAGATCTTTTATTAGGACCTTGTAATTTTTTTTTTCACTGGTCTGGCAGTGTAAAAAGAATGTAAATTTCTGATGTAAAAAGTACAGCAGAAAAAGAAACAAAACAAAAGTTATTTCAGACCCTCCTTACTCTTCATTAAAGAATGAAAACTATTTATTTTCCTTTTCTGGCCACCTTTGTAATGGTCAGGCCAGCACAGCCAAGAAACACCTCTTGGCTCACTCAGTTAGCATTACTAGAAAATTTAGCTTACCTTGGTTTTTTACCTAGGGCTAATCTGAGTAAAACTTAGGTTAAACGTGGATGGAGACCCACGGCTTTGTCCCAGTATGTTCTCTGGGTGCAAATAAAATGAATGAATGATTGTATGAATGCACACTTAGTGCTACAGCCAATATTTGTCATCGTTAATAACAGTGTTGTGCCTTTACTTAAAGCTGGTCCTTGGAGGCTCCCAAAGCACTTAATATTTGCAGTACTTCTATAGTGTTATTATTAATTATTATTGTGTTTACAGAAACAATTTGAGATAAATAACTAAACTTTTCCAAAGCCTTGCAACACAATCTGAATCTGTAGATTCCCCCTCAAAAATATAAGGCCAGCAGTGACCTTGTTTTCACCTCTTCATGATCTAGACATTTGGCCTTTCAGTTGTTATGGCCCATATAATTTGTCCATCATTATTAAGAGCAGTAGGAATACAAAAAAGCTGGGGAGGCTCAAAAGACTTGTTGCTTATAGATAAAAATAGAGAAGGCCACTGGTGCAGAAGAACATCGAAGTCTCAACCATGATAATCCTACAGAGCAATTGTAAGTGACATTTGGGCTTTAGATGCTGAATAGATAACACAGTGCTAAAGAAAATTCTATGAGCAGATTTCACTTTACTTATATTTTCCACTATAATCTTTCCCTTCTTTCTATTTTTGGGGTTTGTCTACCCATGTCCCTTATGTGCTTATACACAGAGCCTTTCTCGACACACAAAGAATCTATGAAATCTTCTTTGAAGGAGGTAAACATGCATGAGAAAAGATGCTGGCGTTATTCTGCACTGTCTCACCCAGTGCTCTGAATGCCAGCACAAAATGCGAGCAGCAGTGAATGACAGCTAGGGATGGGTTTTCCACATGAGACAGAGCCCATACTGACCCCAAAGCACTTGTATCTCCAGCACAGCACAGTTTCTGTGTTATTGCAGCAACTGGCTCACATATGAAAAGCCTGTTGGGCGTCCTGGAGATGCAGTGACAGCCAATGTCCCCAGAAGCAGGCAGACAGCACAGTCCTGAAATAAATGACTAATATGAAAACAATTCAGGTGTCAAGAGTGAGAACCCCAGACTGCTGATGGTGTACAGAGGAAAAGAGAGGTACCTAGAAACAGAAAAGAAGAAATAGCAGTGCACTGGCCAACACAGAAGCAGAGCTTACTGGAAAGAAACTGTTCTGCAAGGTAAATAGAAACAGGGGGATTTCTCCCCTCCTAAATACAGCTGTAGGGGAAAGAGCTGCATGCCACACACCCCTCTTATTTTCACTCGGGATTCACAGAGAGTCACAAACAGGCTGCCCTGTTATATATGATCTTTAATAATCTCACTCACATAAACATGTGCACTAAACCAGAGGAATGATTGTAGCCTGTTCCCCAATAAAACATGAAGGTTTAGGGCCGACAGTCTGCAGTCAATTTCCAGGCTCTGGAAAGGCGAAGTGAGACCTGAATATTTTTTCTCATTCCTAAATTATTACTGGCTCAAATGTCCTGAATACAGATTAGAAGAATTACCTGATTGTATTAACTTGGGGAAAGAGTTGAATAAAAAACCATGAACATATTTCAATGAAATAGTCTCCATAAGAGAGCAAAATCTCTCTCCATCTCCCTTTCTCTCATGTATTTACATGCAGCATGCAATGCCTTTTATAACCCATTTTTGGGGCACTTGAATAAAACCAAATATTGTCTACCCTGTCTGAAAGGTGATAAAGTCACCTAGGACTCATCTCCTAGGACAGCAAGAACCCAACTCTCCTGCCAGTCATAGACACATAACATGCCTGCATTTAATGTTTGCTCTGTTCCGTTTGAAATGTTAATCATCCCTATGTAAATTCTGGCACACTGAAACTCAGCTCATATTAACTTCAGGTTACCTGATTTAGATACGGTAAAGGACAACCATTTATCGGCTGCTTTTTAAAGATCAAAGAAGCTTGTCCCTAAAATATGCCCCATAACATGCAAATGAATCTTAATGTCTCTAATTAGATTATAACTTGAGGGTGCTTTCTGCTGTTGAAATAAAGTGTTACTGTGTCACAGGCTTAATACACTCCAAGGACCTGATCTTCTCAGCAAGTCGCAGCCACACTTCTTACCCTGGTCTCTGACGTGCCTCCCCTCACTGGTTTGGTTACAAAAAAATTCAGATCTGCTTTTCTGACACCTCCTCTTCATCTCTGACACTGATGGCATTGTGGAAACGCTCGGGGAGTCGAGACTCCCCCACGAGGGGTGTACGAGTTTCTGTGGCTCCTTTGTGCAACGTGTTCAGCAGCAACTGCGCACGGCAAGGTTTAGAGGCTCTACGCACCTGCTGATGAGTAAGAAATTAATTCACACTTCAAGCTTATTCTCCACTGCTTTTACAGGGGGATAATTGTGTCATGGTGGTTATCTTTCTTTAAAATCCCCATGGAGGGAAACCCTTATACTTAGTCTGAGAGGTAGCAAAGGAAGGTCAGTACTGCATCATCACTCTAAGCGACTCCACCTGCTATGCTGCACAGTAAAATAAGAATTTGCTGTCTCCATGAACCTTTAAAGTGGGAAAGCAAAAATACAGGGTAGTCACCGTGTAGGATGATGTTTAACTGGGGAAGAAAAGCCTTAGTCACCCGATACAAATATATGTATTTAAAAATAAAAAGGTGTGGTTGGAGACTGGACCAGTGCTTCCTTTTCCACAGGGAATGCTGCAAACTCAAAACAGAAGCTACTTGGTAAGCAGGAGGTGAGAACAGCAAACATGAAGAGAGGGCTGAATGTTTGTTACAAACGCAGTCCTTCCTCATGCTCGTGAATCATTCCTTAACTGATCCTGATTTCTTTCTCTAAGTACACTTGTTGATATGCTACAGGCTATATCAGTGAAGCAACACTGCCAAGAAGCAAATATCATTATGAGTTATGTGCACAAGATATGAAAAATCTGACCCATCTCTCCCTGCTGTCTTACTGTATCAAAACATTATACTCTGAGGTTGCTGGGGTTCTTGTCTGTATGTTTCTGTATTTCTGATGGTGGTTTTATAAATCATGGTCTCTTAAATTATTCCTCAGCAAGCACTGGAGTTTTTATTTGGGTCTCTTTAAGTTAATATTAAAATCAATATAAATGTTCTACAGCTCATTTGTGAGAATTAATTTAAGCATTTGGATTTTCTGGAAACACAGAAGTTTACACATAAGGCAACTTTTTTTTTTTTTCTTTTTTTTCTTTTTTTTTTTTTTTTTTTTTTTTTTTTTTTTTTTTTTTTTTTTTTTTTTTTTTTCCCCACAAACACCGGATGGCACAAGAGCAGAGAAAGGATTTGTGCCTAACAAAGAGAATCATGGAATTACAGAATGGCCTGGGTTGGAAGGGACCTTAAAGATCATCCCCTCCCAGTCCCCTGCGGGGATGGGCAGGGATACCTTCCACTAGACCAGGTTGCTCAGAGCTCCATCCAGCATGCTAGTAAATAAGAATTGGGGTGAAAAAATTAAGAACCTTAATATAAGTGGTTATTTTCAAGAATATTTGACCCTTGTCCACAGATACTTGGACAACAAATGCTGGGGCTGCACATACAGTGAAATAAACTGGGAATGCCTATTTTCACCATGTTTAAAAATCAGTTGTTCATTAAAATAAAACAAGTGGTAATTCCAAGATCAGCTTTTATATTCAAAGTGGTTGTTTCATTGTGCATTTTCCTAAATGCATTGTTCAGCACAGATTCCTGGGAGGAAAAAGATGTGCCAAATGGATTTGAGGACTTTCGCTGGCAGCCTGCAAGTTTCACACCCAAATCTGTGAGGTGCAAGTGCTAACATTCTTGAGTAATCACCTGAGCATCGGTGAAATACAGACCCTCGGTGGAGGATTTGACCACGGAGTTTTGTAAGAGTTGAATGAGTTGAGAATGGGCGTTATGGAGTTAGTCCAAAGGTGACAGGCCCAGGGCAGGGAGAAGGGTCTTCAGATGGGGCTCAGCTGCATCCACTCAGTCTCTGAGGACAAGGACTGGGGCACTGATGAGCTTTAAGAACACTGCTCTGAAGAAGGTAATGAAAGGGGATGTCAGCAGAGCCCCTAAACAAAACAAAAGTTGCAAGTCTAGGAATTAGAGAGAAGCCAAAGGCTGTGGCCGAGGCTCCCTGGAGAAACCACGAGCTTCCTTCATGAGGAGCTGGCAGAGAATTAGAGAGCTGAAGCCTTTCAGCAAAGGTGACCTCATATTTGAGCTGGAATGGTCAGAAGAATCTGGCTCACACCAGACCTAACAAAGCAGAGCTTCCCAAAAGGACACTTCTTTCCATATGAGTCACGCTTCGGCAAGAGCTGGGAACCTCACCGTGTCAACAGTGTGCAGGGAATGGGAAAGCAGATGGATGAGACTGTGCCTGAGCCCTACACACAGATATGCAAATTCAAAGAGAAGCACCCCAAAAAAAAGTCATAAACTTATGGTAATAACGACACGGATTTACATGTAAAAATTCTAGGTTGTTCTTCTACCAGAGCAAATCTGTCACTGAAGGAACCTTGCGTGCTCCTCACCCCTAAATTACACTGAAAATGTAGTCGAGCCACGCCAGATATAGTCAGTATTACGGGATCTACAGGTCTAATCCACTTTCTTGCAATATGAGTGCACTGCACTTGCCCTGGGTGCTGTAAGTTAGGGTAGGTGCATTTGAGACCGAGCATTTTAACTTCTGCTCCTCCTAAAATCAGTCACACTCGTGTCATGATGAAAAACTGTAGTGAAAGAGGAGAGCTAAGCTTAATATATAACAAAAATTGGACATAATGAGGGTTTTTCTGTTTTGTTTTTTTTTTTTCTCTTCTACTGAAACATTTACTGTGTAATTTTGCTATGAAAAACCTTCCATGACTCTATTTAACTAGCACACTTTGCTCTAAAAGGCTACACATGTGCTTCCAACACTATGTTAAAGCGATGATGCTGGATCAGATGTAGCTGAAACTGGCGGAAGTATTTTTTTCTACTATGTAAGAATAAACATAGAACACTGGGGTTTTTATTCTGAGGTTAAATTGCCTTTTGGTTCTAGTGGGGTAAATATTACTGAATTTATTTTTATTCTAGCAACATGCATAGTCTCTAATGTCACTGGATACTTGCTAATCCCAACGTGGTTAGAATTTGGGTCCATTTATGTAGCTGGTGATGTGTGATAAAGATGAAGCATTTGGAGTTTGTTTTCTAGATGTTCAGTGAGTCATTTCCAACTGGATTTGTTTCAACCACACAGAAAAACTTATTTTTCAACAGGAGTGAATTTATTAGCCACATCTTTTCCTCATTTATGTCTTGAAACATGAATGTTTGTAGTCCGCAGGAGCCTGAGGCTTTATTTGTGAATAAATTATTTGTAATATCCTGATTTATTGTGGTGTTTTGGGGCCATTTCTTTCTGTCTGAGAGGCACCAATTAGGGTCAATAGCATCTGCCCAAGGTAGATTTCACTTCTGGTCACTTGGCCCCATAAAATATAACACGCAGCTCTGGAAATATCAGACAGACCCACCTTTAATTTTAATTCTGAAGACAGACCTTTAGTTTTATGCCTGCATCAAGCAGGAAACATTAGACATAATGCATGAATATCAAAATGCTATGCTTTTTTCCACAGAAAGCTGACCTAAATGAGTTTAAGGTCTCTTAAACTGTCCTGTGTTAGACATCAGAGACAGTGATTCAAAATTCATTACATTATCCTGGGTTAGAAGATATTTGGACACGTAAGTGATTTGGCACAGCTTTAGAAAACTGACCTAAAATGTCAGATGAAAAATCCTTGATTTGGTCTCCACTTTGTCAAATTTGGTCACCAACAGGCGACTCTGCAGTTAGCAGCTTTCTCAGTGGATAACAGACTGGAGACCTGGAACTGAAAAGCAAAAAGAAATAAAATATGTTCCAATTGGCACTAAAAGCTCAGTTTCCCTCGTAATTTAGGGGACCGTGGTTAGTCTGCTTTAGCTCTGATCTGCTGTGTAATTGTTCTCTATCACACGTGTGCTCCTGGGACCTTCTGGTTCCTGGCAAGCTTGAAAATCAGGCAATTTATTGTGGTAACTAGGTATGGACACAGGAGCCCAGCTTCAGATATCTATTTTCCTTGCTGATAAATCACTGCTGGGCAGCATCCTGCCAGCAGCACAAATGCCAAACTGGAAATTAAGAGCTTTTAGCCGAATCAGGGCTTCGTGAGTATCATGTATTGCAATATTGATTTCAATTTCTTTATGGATGAGATTCTTTCAGCATTATTGCCTGCTCTGTATATTTAGGGAAGGAAATAATATTTCCATTTCAGAAAAACAGCTTTGTGGCCTACTCACTGCTGAAATCCATTAAGTGACTCCGCAGGGTGGGGAAAGAGGTTGTTTTTTGTCTTTAGCTTGTATTTTACAGCTGCGTGATAGAGCTTGAGTCTGTCTGTGTGGTCAAGGCCATCCACCTGGCTGTTGTATTTTGTCCTACATTTGTTTAAATCTGCATCCCTTGAGGAAATCATAAAGCACTTAACTTTCAAAAGCACCGAGATTGTAAAAATGTGCTTTTCTTTCAGGAACACTTTGTCAGTGAGAGGGAGGTCATTGCCAAGACGAGAGCCAACCTGGCAGAGGCTCATTCCCCCAGCTCCACCCAGCTTTGTGCGAGCTTCCAGCCGGCTTTTTTTGCCATGCATCCCTAACTGGTTCCAGTCAGCCTGCTGGTGCTGAAACTGCTGTTGCTGTAAGGTCAGCAAAGGCCTCGGGTTTTGTTTGCTGGGCTTTTTTTCTGTGATTTAAGCTCTTTCCTGTTGTGTTATTGCATAACTGGAGCTCTTGACAAAACACGCGTCCCTGTGCCTGCGCTCCCTGGGAAGTGCTCGGCTGGAAAAGAAAGTTGCCAAGTTGCAGTAACAGCATTGGTATTCTGGGCAAAAATTTGTTTAATAATTGTGGATTCCACTGTGCCACTACACTAAATGCATTGAGAGTCTTATTTTTACAACAGAAACAAACCATACCAAATAGTCAGCAAGCTGTTCAAAAGTTTGTGTCATTAGTAAGAGTTTCATTTCCACTGGGACATAATGCTGGGTTGGGTTTGTTTGTGTGTTTGCAGCGCTTGAAATACATGACAGGCTTCTGGTTTTCCTCTTCATTTGCTGTTACTTCTTAAACACAGTTGTTAAATGTTACAAAGACGCCCTGTTTTCTTCAGTTGCACAGTGAATCGATCTCTTTGGTGAACAAATTGTGCAAATTATGTAAGATTACAGATTTTGGCACATAGACAATCTGTTACAAATAAACAAAATAAAATTTAAAAAGAAGTAATTCTTACGATTCTGCTTATAAGTTATACATTTTAAGGATTGACACACTTCTCATTTCCACTTCAGGTCTTCTAGTTTTATGTTTCCTCCTAAGCAAGGCAAGGTTGTCTTGTTAGACAAACGTGGTATATATTTTGTTGGGCTTTTTGTTCTCTGTCAGCTTTACCAGTCAGATATTATGCTGGTAGCCTAGGCCCCATAAGGCTGATTCTTTCTGAAGACTACCAGAGCCCTGAAGAAATGTTTAAGGGATGTGACTGTAAACTCCAGGGCAGTAGTCAGTCAGCACCAATGCTTTTGCAGGAAAGCATTTGCCGGAAGTTTATCACGTCACTTTTTTCTGATAGGGTTCTGGCTTCGGATAACAAATTACCTGACAAATACAAGACAGGCTGAATGAAGCAAGTGTCATTCCAAAAACATACCTGTGTTAAGTTCTGTGATGTCTGTGGAAGGAACTGGGTTTTTACTTAAGAAGTACTTATCCAATATTTCCTGTCTTGGAAAGAACTACAGTGCCTTGATAGTGAAAAGCAACGGAGGACTGCGACACCAAAGGAAGCGGCAAATTATCTCAATCTTATTTTGTTCCTTTTTTTCCAATCCTGGGTATACCTGTGAAATCCATTTATTTATAGATCCCCCTCTATCCCCAGCATAACCAAGCCCTCCTTCTACATCTAACTCTTTCATTTCCGGCAATCACAGTGAAAGTAGCTGATAATTTCTCATATTTTTCTTGGAACGTTTTCTTTCCTTTCTCTAGTTTCCCTAGGAACTGGCTATAACAACTCGTATATGCAGTATAGTAATATAGCACACGTCAACCCTCAAAACAACTGGGTCAGGTCTCTTTCAGGTCTGCAACTGAACAAGCTTGGCTTGGGTATTTTAGGTTGGTTTGGGGGTTTTTTATTTGTTTGTTTTGAGGGTTGGGGTTTTTTTCCCTTTATTTTTCTCTTGCCATTGTTGGTTTGTTGGTAGGTTGTTGGGGTTTTTTTTTTCCAGTGACAACTGCTCCAAACCCAATTTTATCTTTTTTCCACTGGCATTTTTTCTTCAGTATTGTGATTTTAGCAGTTCCCTAGGAGCTGCCAATCAACACCTAGCATAGCTTTACTGGGTGAACATAGGTTTATATTTACTGGATGAATACAGTCTTTTCAGACATATGACTGACACATTTGCACTCTTTTGGCACAACCATTCCAGAACCAATTTGAATTTTCAGCCATTTAGACTTTTCTTTACTGCAATATAATGATGTCTATTCCATTATGTTGTCTCCCGTGGGAAAATGGAAGTATCTGCTGATCTCAGTCCCCTTTGGGTGGTTTCTAGGATTTTTAGCGATTTTTTTAGCTATTTTTTAGCATTTCTCTCCAATGTGGTTACACAGCGTTGCCTTTCTTTCTTCCTTTCTTCTTGTCACTTGTGCTGGATGCAGCCTATAACCCCAGCCTCTTCTACAGTTCATTGTTACCTTCTCTTTCATAAAGGAGTTCTGCTGTGAGCATTTCTATTGCACCACAATTATTATTACACTGGAAATCTGACTTTCTAGTTTCTTTCGCTTGTTTTTTTTTACCTCACAGCGTTACTGGAAATGTTGTATCTTCTGCTGGTCGTATAAACAGCGCTGCTGGTTTACATGATCTTGTCACTAGTGGTCAACAACGTGGAAGAAATTGTTCCCTGGGATAGCTGGACTGGTAAAACATTTTCTTTCACAATCACATAAACAGCACTGAACAACTCTTGTTAAAAAAACATCCTTTCCTCTGCTTGTTTGTCTGTTGCAACGGGCAATCTTTGGAAGTGGCGCTAGACACCGACTCTGCCTCCCACCAAGCAGAAATCAAGCATCGCCTTTTCTTGCAAGCCCTCTCCTCTCCTCACATTAATAAAGGGACACACAGATGACAACAACTGCATTGTCCCATCTCCTGCCACACACATTGGGGCATTCATCTGCTAGGTCCTGTGGCTCCTTTGCACGCAGGTGAACACACCCAGCAGGGTTTGCACAACTCCTCCAGCAGGGAGGGCGGCCATGTGGCAGGGAGCTCCTCTGCTGCAGCTTGTCGTGAAGCACCAGCAGCCTTTGGGCCTCTGGCATGCTGCTGCTCACTCCTGTTTTCTATTGAGCAGGGTTGCTTCATTTTTCAGAGCTTTTGCAATCCCCTCTGCAGTTGTCTTTGTTATAGGCTCTATTTAAAAGCCCTTCCCCCTGCTCTTGCTGAGGAATTCTGGTTTTCTTTTACTGTCATTTCCAAAGATGCAGGATTACTTAATTTCTTTCTGTTTCAGAGTGCTCCTGTTTTTCTTTCAAGCTTTTCCCAGCAGCCTGATCTCACTGAGATTTTCTCATACTCTTCCTAGTGTGACGACAGTATCCATTTTCTTTTTTCATTATGTTTTAGGAATAATGGCAAAGCTTGGAGAAGTTAGTGTCTTCAGCTTTCAAGTCTGACGCATGCCTTCTTGACCTCTCTAAAACCTGAAATATTAAAAAGTTACATGTTTAACGTTCTCACTAGCTTGGTTAATGGAATTAGCATGAGCATGCTGAAATGTCATGGAGAAAGCAAAACAAACAGGGCTTATCTGGAGAAATAAAGCAGCTGATCTAGACTTGCAGAGGAGCACAGATTTCAGTGCAGAAAATGAAATCATCAGCTCTGGGAAGCAAAATGGAAAGCCAGGAGCCAGTTGTAACGGAAGGCTGAGTACAAGAGAGAGAAGAATGGTGTCACATGGACATTAAACATAGAAAATGAGTGGGCAGGGAGAAAAAAAAAGAAGTGATAGTCAGAACAGACTGGAGGGAGGGAAGCCTCGTTATTCACAGCACGAATCTGGGTCCTCTGGGGACCAGCTGGAGGAGCAGAGTTTTGCAGAAATTATCACAAGAGAGGACAGGTGCACAGCCAGCCTTGGAGAGAAGATGCAGCCTTCAGGGAAAACCAGGAGCAGGTCGTCCCATCACAGCTTTTACCTGTTTCTGTCCTCTGGAGAAGGAGCAGGAGTGTAAATGGAGGAAGAGAGTGGCTGAGTTAAAAGTGAATGCTGGGAAAGGCAAAGATAACGAAGAGGAAGTAGGGTTCAAGGCAGAATGGGGACCAGCCATTTCAGAGGAAGAAAAAAAAGAAGTTGAGAAAGAGAGGCAAAATGAGAAAGCAAAAGCTGGTGGGAGCAGCAGAGCAACAAGGCAGAAAGGAAATAGAACCAGAAGATCATATAATCATGTGGACTGGAAAAGACAAGCTATTTTACATACGCAGAAATCTGTATTAAAAAATTTGAGATGAAAATTCCTCAATACAGAAAACATAGTATCAGAAAACTAAAAATATAAGGATAAAAGGAAACTACTACAAATCAAGCTGGCTTAACCTTTCCTACAAGCTGGGACAAATGGAAATAGCTGGGGAAAAAAAAGAGATGCATTAGCAGCAATATTTAACCAGGGAGCTACAGCCTGTGTGTGTGATGTGTGAACCACTTAGTGTTTAATGAAAGATAACCTTGTTCTCAGCTAATACAATCCTGCCACACAGGGCTCCTGCCTCCCCTGGAGAAGAGAGCTCCACGAAAATAAAAACGAAGGTTGGAAACCATTTGAATGGCAATAGGATGTGAGAACATTATACAGAGCATGACAGAACTAAACAAGCACAAAACCAAGTACAGATGAGCAGCTGAGATTACAGCAAGACAAACGACAGTGGGTTTCTGGCTATAACAAAGTGACCCATTGCCTTAGGGGCTGGAACACTCCCCAGTTCAGCAACTGCTGTCAGGGATACTTGGTGACAGAAACTGGCTCAGTGGAACATTTTTAGTTTCTCCTCCACAAATTCCTTCCTCTCTTGCATCTTTATTACTTCTATATATATGCACGCGCCCCTTTTTTGTATGAGTGATGCCTTTTTTATCACTAATCTGGCATTTTCTTTAATGCAATTTAACGTGCAGCACAGTACAAACAAAAGATGGCATGGAGAAAAAAAGACCAAAAGGAGTGGTAATGGGAGAACACTACAGAGCAGAAACTAAAAAAAGTTCAAAGCATATTAAATTCTCCTGAAATGGAGGATACGGTTGAAGTAGGTTCAATCAAATAACACAATTTTTCTTTAAAAATGAGACAGGGCTGATGAAAAGGAAGATGAATTAAGGTAACTCTGAGTACTGCAGGATCAGAAGCACCAGATTGCAAATGAGAAATCCTGTGCTATAGAGATTTGAGAAAATATTGTGCTCTTGGAAAGACTGAAATATTTGAGACATGGCCACTCTATAACTGAAACCAAAAGGAAATCTTTCAAGATACTTACAATGTTTGAAAGTACCATTGAGCATGCAATTTTAAAAATCAGATCTGAGATCAGAATACTGTAGGGATCAAGAGACCCTCCGAAAAAGGTTGTGAGAAGTGCACAGCTTTAGCTTACTAAAGACTGTGAGAACTGGCTGCAGAACAGAGCTAGATCTGATTACAAGTTTTGAAAATGAAACCATCTGATGCTACAGAACCCCATCACAAAATGAAGAAGCAGAACAGGTCTGAATAGTCAGAGGTGAAATCTAAAAAATGCAATCAACCAGAGTGAAGTTTCATGAAGCAATGGAAGAGACTGATTGGAAGAAAATGCACAGTTAAATCCGTAAGAATAAAAAACATCTTGTAAAAGCTTCCCATGAGTGACTACAGTTGTCTTTAAAAGAACTACTCTGCATGGGAGGTTCTTTGTGGGAACTGTCCAAATGGCAGCCATGTGTTTCAGGTGGGATTCGTCTCCTCTGACCACAGCACTTTACAACAAAGGTCCCTCCTTCTGCCTGGGAAGGAATCCCATCACTGTTAACGGAGTCAATGTAGCCAGAACAGCTCAAGGTGTGATTCAAGCGAGTGGATATAGGTCCCTACATCAGAGTAAGAACTGCTCCACAGTCTATATTAACTATACTGACTGTATTGAGTAGCCCACCGCTGTTGTAAAAGAGGCCTTGGAAGACACCTTCCTTCTGTCAGGAAAATCCAATCCCAGTACCTGAAATACAGTGAGTTTAAGCTGGACACAATTTTGCAAGCCAAGTTTCAGTAACTTTTTTTCAGTTAAATAGCTATTCAGCACGAATAGGTAAAACTCATGTCATGCAGTGAACAAAATATTCTTACTGTGAGTAAAATGTAAATCAGATGTAAAGGAAACAAATGTGAAAGAACAAAACTCTGTCTTACCTCCCATGGGGAGAGCTGAAACTACAGAAGAGCAGCAGTTCATGAAGATAAAATGAAAGAGATGTGCACAGAAAAGCTGAAGTACACAATAATACAACAGAATAAGAACAGAATTTCTAGTAAATAGACCAGGCCACAAAGAACCTGCTAAGATGATAAAAGGTGAGTGCTGTTAACAACAAAACAAGCCTTGAAGCAGATACCAGCCCATATCTAAATATAGTCAAGGAAATTTTAGATCAACAAGTAAAGATATGGTTTGGATTTGCTTATGATGCTGGGAAAATTACAGGCTAAAAATAGATTATTTTTCTTGTTGTTCTGTTGTAACACCATTAAAGAATATCACTGCAACACTGGCAATCTTATGTCTAGTCCATAAAGACTGACACATGCATTACACCAATTGTGGTAATTACAGAAAATGGCCCGTGATTTGATTAAGATGCTAATGTCTTGCAAAAATAGTATCACTTAAAGCACTGCATGGCCAAGGTACCCACAACATAATGGTTTGATGGAAAATGTCATCCCGATTGCAACAGGGGTGTCTACAAAAATCTCCTGGGTGAAACACAGCGTTCTTTCACCTTACTCTGGAAAAAGACTGTCAGTTGCTGAAAGTTTAGTGGGAATAGCTTAAAATTCATTATACAGTTGGTATTAAATACAAACGTACTGCAAATTCTTACAGCCCCACTGAAAAAAATAAAGGGGGAGGGGGGGAATGAATGCACATGAAGAGAGGCATGAGAAAAGACCACATAAAAGACCACATAAATAAAGCCTTTGCAGCCTGTATATCTCACATAATGCAAACCACAGGTGAAGCTCTTCCAGATATTCCACATGAAGCTCGTTCTTATTTGTTCAAGCAATTACTGAACAAACGAAGGGAATTCTCAGGAGAAACTCAGGTCATCTTCTGCTTCTTCCAGAACAGAGGAAGCTTCTCCATCTCCTGCAGTTTGAACCAGAGCAGGTTTTTGTGCAACTGGACAGCAGCAGCGAAGATAACAGTGTGAAGAAAAGCAGATGCTGAAGTCTACCGGATACTAAAGAGATCTGTGAAACAGAGAAGCCAGCTGAGAGACAGGGAATTTATTTGTGTTGCACTGCATATGATTTTCTTCTAAAAGATTCAAATGCGAGGGTTATTTGAAAGTTGAAATCCCCTGGCTTACGTCAAATGTGGCTAGCAACTGTTAGGGAGAGGAAAAGTGGGACATTGAGATCACTGTATTTCCCTCACAAATTCCTTCCTTCTCAGTACTATTTTAAACTAATCCTGGCAACAAACGTGATTTAAAAATGTCATTTTTAACGTTGTGTGAGAGTCACAGGCAACCATTGTTATGGTAGGCTTGAGGGCTTCCTAAGCAAACAGGCTGTGAGGTGGTGTGAAAAGCAAGAAAAGAAGGTTCCGGGAAAGTAGCTGCTCATCTTGAAAAGTAGCATCTTCAATCTTTTTTGAGACATTGGACATGATACGATCAGTAAAAGAAGCCTGAAGGTCCCAAATATGGCATCCATCATTTCAGGCTGGAAGACTCATCGTGTTACCTCATCATGGTACACATGGCATGGACCATGCAGCGAATGAGTCTCTGAAGAGAGGCTTGTAACAAAGAAGTATTCTCTGTTCAAAATTGCACTGGATGGGTGAGATGATTCTGGCAAGATGATGCTGGTTCAGAGAATAATAAGCCCTTTTGCTTTTCTGGTGTTGCCTGCCAGGGAAAGGCAAACCTCACACTTTGGCTTTGGAGTTTGTTTTGTATTAGTCTGACTGGATCTGTAAAAGAAATCGGCCTCATATTAGGATTCACTGCCCTGAAAGAAACACAAATTCTACACAGCACAGCTAGACCTGCAAATCATTAATTGCAGATAAAAAAATAGTTTTGAAATGAGAACAACTGCTTTTCCTGTCAAGCACAGATTGCAAAACTTATTAAGCTGTAAGATAACCACTTTGTTTCTACTGCCTGAGTGTGCATGGGCTTTGGTTGTGTATCTCACAGGATATCTGGTGCTGATGGCAGGCAGGCTCATGACCCAATGCCTGTTCAGTCACACTGATAAAGCTTTACACTAACCCAGAAGAGGACTCCTGTGCCACTTGTACCAATGACCCCCAGAAACACTTCCAGCCTCCAGAGCTATTGGACAGGAGCCCTGGACAGCTGTAAGGCTCTTTATTTGGAGCAATGGAGAGGGTCCATTCTACCAACAGAGCTGGCTGCAGAGGCTGTGTTCAACAGCTTTTTTCCTCTTTCTTATTTCCTCTGACCTAGGCTAATTGCTTCTTTCATTTGCACAGAGATATCCTGACTCCAGAGAACGTCAATTAGCGGATTTGTTGATTTTTTTTCCCCTCCCCGTCATTGAGGAATGTAGCCTAAAGGAGTGGTTCTTGTTTTCTCACCCCATGTGTTGGATCTAGTTATCAAGTGACCTCAGGACACGTTAGTTCAGCTTATTGATCTGATAGGAAACTAATTATTTGAGAGGATTTGTGATTTATTTTATATCAGATCAGCAAATTAATGTAATTCACCATGGACTGCAGTATTGGGTACAAAGGCAAGAAAAACTTTTAGGGATAGGATAAAATGGGACACCCTTCAGAAGCAGCTCCCTCATGACAATCTGTAAAATAAAACTGCACCTCCAGCAACGGTGTCTCCTTGCATTTAAAGGCTTAGATTGTCCTGCTAGTTAAACAACATAAAAAATGTAAAGTCACAGACTCCATGAAACATCTCTTTCAATTTGATTCATGTTGACAGAACACACAGAATCAATCGTGATGAACACAGGTCTGTGGAGAGGTGAAGCATCTGCACCTGGGATGGGGTGGCCCTGGCTGTAGGGACAGACTGAGAGTGCCTTGGAAAGGGACCCGGGGGACCTGGTTGAGGGCAAGTTGGACATGAGGCAACATAAGGCAGCAGGGCCCTGGCAGCCAGGAGGGACATCCCTGTCCTGGGGGGCATCAGGCACAGCATCACTAGCAGGGCAAGGGAGGGATTGCTCTGCTCGGGGCTGGGGTGGCCCCACCTCGAGTGCTGGAGGCATTTTGTGTGCCACAATTAAAAAAAAAAATATATAAAGCTGTTAAAAAGTGTCCAAAGGAGGCCACGAGGATGGTGAAGGGCCTTGAGGGGAAGCTGTGTAAGCAGCAGCTGAGGTCACTTGGTCTGTTCAGCCTGGGGAAGAGGAGACTGAGCGGAGACCTCACTGCAGTTCCTCACAAGGAAGCCTTCCTCTTCACTCTCATGACCAGTGGCAGGACCCAAGGTAGTGACCTGAAGTTGTGCCAGGGGAGGGTTAGGTTGGATATTAGGAAAAGGGTTTCCACCCAGAGGGTGTCTGGGCACTGGAACAGGCTCCCCAGGGGAGTGGTCACGGCCCCAAGCCTGACAGAGTTCAAGAAGGGTTTGGAAAACTCTCTCAGGCACATGGTGTGACTCTGTGCAGGGCCAGGAGTTGGACTTTGATGACCTTTGTGTGTCCCTTCCAACTCAGGATGTTCTGTGATTCCATAACTGCAGTCCACTCCCTGCTTCAGAGGTTTTGTTGGATGCTATGCTTATGTCTAGCCCCTTTTACTCAGCTCATCATGTTTGTTGTCACCTCATACCTGTTGGGAGAGGTGTGGACGGAATTCTCTGAGTCTCATTCAATGAATGTTCTCCCAACACTGCTTTTAATTAATCCCATTTAAAGGGATTCATTGTTCTGTGGGCAGGGTTCCTTTGCCCCAGGAATTTTAAGTATTTTGATTATGAATACATTATTGAGTCAAAACGATTTTCTTAAAACATCAATAGTCTCACTGCTCCCTTAGTACTCCCTGACCCTGAGGGAGTTGCTGGGAAAGCTACTGTCATGTGGAGGTGAAAGAGGAAGGAAAGAAGCTTGGAGAAGCTATGGGAGAAACATGAGAAAAATCTCAGTGGAGCTGGGTTTTTACTTCATCCCAAGCTCCCAGTGGTGGGGGGCCAGTGTAGGGATGGGAGGGCTCTGTCTCACAGATTCACAGCTTGCTGCACATCCTCTATCTGCTTCCCATTGGTGACAGGAGCAGCAGATAAATAAGGCCATACATGCAGAGAGCAGAGAACAGCTGTGCCAATGGTGGTCACCACTTCAACAGTCTGCCTTCAACTCTTCTGGGGAGAAAAAAAAAAAATCATTGGCCAGATGGCAGCATTGTGATGGATTTCTCCGGAGTTTTATAAATCACACTGACCAGTTTCACATTTGGAATCATTAGTTCATTTCTATAGTAAAAAAGAATGATGTGAAAGGTACGATACGTAGTGTCTCGAATTATGCTTGCAGTCTTAATGGTGATATGAACTGCTTTCAAAGAAGAGTTTTACTCCCCTTAGTGATGTATCTTTTCTTTTTAAATGTTGCTCCTGAGTCCCTCTTTTAAGAGCATTCAAGCACTTATCTGACTGCAGAAAATATGCACCATTACTGAACTGTGCAAAAAACTCCATGTGTGATTTGTTTTGATCAAAATTTTAGACTAACTGTGAAGCAAAAGTTTTAACTGTGGAACCTACAGCAGCCTTCAGAAAGAAAAACTGCCAGCACCAGCCTGTGCAAATGATGCAGATGTGGTTTCCCTCGTACCCTTTGTTCCACAAAATGGTAAAACTTCGGGCTCCCAGAAATCACTGGGAGTTCAGGGTGCATAGCACCTGGCAGGATTAGCATGCGCAAATACATTTTATTTGATGGCTACTTAACATAAAATACTTGAGTTCCTGAACTGAATGTCCCTGGGTGAAGTAGAACCAAGGTCTTCCATCACTCCCTGGCTGAGCTTCCTATTCATGAGACCAGCAAGTCATGCCACCACCCTACAGCACAATAATTATATTTGCAAAATAATGTGACTTCAAAGGGGGAGGAGAAGCACCTTCAGTATCCTCGCAGAATAGTCTCAGCTCCAGAACAGCTTGGAGCTTGGAGCAAAAGTATTTTCCTGGGAAGAGAGTGGCATGGTTTTGAATGCCCTTCATCCTTGAGGCTGAACATGTTCCCCACAGTGCTCGTGGTGATGACTCTGCTGCCAGCCAGTCTGTTTGCTGTGAGTTATTCAGAAACGAAACTTGTAAGTCCTTCTTAGGTGTGGCCTGAACACAGACAATTTATCCAGCCTCCGTGGCATTTGGGGCAGTAATGCCTTGCCTGAGAATTCAGCCATGTTTGGGCATATTTTAAGTACCACGATCCTGGTTTTACCAAGATGGCAGCAATTCTAAGCACATGCAAAGCAGAAGGAGGCTGCAAAGCAAAGGACAGGCAGAACTTAGTTGCCCAAGGAAGCCATTTGGCAAAGCACATGCCAGGACTGGGCAGGATTTATGCACCTAAATTCTACCCAAATACCTAATTTATGGATCTAGGCCAATATAAATCTAGCTGTGCTGCACGCACTTCTCTGCTAGGGAAAAGAATTGATTCTGCAGTGGAAGGTACCCACTTTTCTAGGGATTAAGAGCACTTGCTCTATGTTTTACCTAGGCTGCGTGAGGAAATACTAGGACATGACCATTACCACCTCAGGAGCCCAAAACGCACATGATTTCCCCCTCGCTGTTGCCAGGCAGCTTTCCACAGCCCTTCACAGGAAGAGCCATTAACTCACTTATCATCTAAGGGCTCTTGCTCTTAGGAGAGAAGGGAACTGTTTATAGAATAACTTGTGTTTTCCCCAGCGTACCGTTCCTCTGGTAGTCTATAAATCTCAGGTGCTGTCAGTGCTGAGTGGAAATGAAGGGTATTGCTGGACAGGGAGGAATTCTTATCTTGCATCCAGTTACTTAAAGGTAACTCCAGATCTTCCCCCATTCACCGCTCTTCATGTCTGGAATATCTTGCGCGGGACAACAGGGATTTAAAGTTTTGACCACAGGGCATGATGGGGACCAAACCACACAACAGCTCGTCTGTCCAATTTATTTTTCCTAAGGTGTTCAGAATGGGAGAGAGGACAAAGCTGCCTGTGCAAAATACTGCCAGCTGTGAATTACAAATGTTTTGTGGGCACGGGAATGCTGTGAGACTTCCCAGCTTTAGTGCTTATTCAGAAAGCGGTTTTGCAAAATGAGGTTCTCTTAGAAATATCATGGCCACGGCACGGCTTCAGTAATCTGCATTTGTCATGTATAACTTAAATTGAAAGGGGTGTATGGCTATGCATCAACACACATGCAATCAGATTATTCATGTGGATTAAAGTATACACACAGGCACAGAGATTCATTGCTGCAGCTGTGGATTTTACCTGAATTACTGCCACCTCCCTGAAACACTGAAAACACGGATCCATGCCGTATCCCAGACCTCTTTTGGAAGATGGGCACAAAACACAGACAGCACGGTTTGCACGAAGGAAAAATATGTCATCTCTTTATATTTTGAGGACTAAGCCTTTATGTAAGAAATTTCAGAAAAGCCTGACGCGGAGGGTGTGAGAAGAGCGCATTCACCCGAGGAGGAAATCAGACAGAACTTTCAATTTCCTTTGTCCTTATGGACCCGATGATGGGCTGCGAGCGGAGGAGCCGAGGATGTTGGAGTTCGAGCGCTGGGGTGCGAACAAGCGGCGCCGGGGATGAGGCGCCGAGCGCTCGGCTCGCAGCCGCGGACCGGCCGGGCGCGGCTCCCGCCCCCTGTCCCTCCCTTCCCCCGGCACGGCCGCTGCCAGCCAGCGCCTCCGCACACCGGATCCCGCCCTCCGTCCCCGCGGGACGGCCCGGGCCGCCTCCCGGCG
>VZTI01003226.1:2130914-2185322 GCA_013397865.1 Struthidea cinerea
CCCGCCCGCCCCTACCCCGGGCGGGCTCAGCCCCGGGTCCCCGCGGAGCCGCCGCAGCCCCCCGGGACAACTCCTGATCCCGCTTTGCCCGCACTTCGCGCAGTTGTTCCCCCCGGGGTGAGCAGCGCTGCAGTCGCCGTGCAGTCCTGCATGTCCAGCCTGCCTGCCAGTTTCTTAAAGCGCCTTATTCCCCTGCCCCCGAGTTGTGCCTGTGTAATGTATCTGTCTCTGCTTTCCCTCCGTTGCCTTGTATCACCCCTACGAGGCTGTATAGTTACCATTAGAGACCGCCTCGTTCCTCTCGTGCTGCTTGCTGGCTACCCCGGTTATCCACCTGCACAGCATCCTTCCTCAGTTTAGCATGAAACCACTCATCGTATTTCTATTTCCAGCAGTACCTAGATTTAACCACGATAGGTGTACTAGAAATGCAGAGGCTGATTTCGCTAGTCACCTAGAAACCCTTTTTTCTCCCTGCGCTTCCACCTAGGCTGAGTCTGTGTGGTTTCTAAGTGACTGAGAGAGGTGGAATAGGTAGGAGGAAAAGGGACTTGAAACATTAGAAATAACTTGGAGGGAGGAGGGTGGAATCAGTCTTTGCTTCTGCTGTTTGTTCCACTCTGGAGAAGTAGCAGCAGGAGGTGCTGGAGGAGGAGGATTTACAGCAGACACTCTGAGGACCCGGAGCCAAACTCTTGACTGCTGGAATTGCACACAGGCTGCATATGCCACTGGGAGGTGGTGGAGTGTAGTAATACGTGCAGTTGTTTTCATGTATATAATCACTTGGATAATCACAGGGAAATCTGCGAGTGAATTGGTCTGTATCAGATTATTTGCTTCTTATGTTTGGTTAATACTTAAGCATTGAGGAGTCAGAAACAGGCCTTTAGAAAACTGTGGGGAGCCTTTCTTTTCTTTTGGTTTTTTTGTTTGGTTGGTTTTTTTTGGTTTTTGTTTTTTTTTTTTTGTTTTTTTTTTTGAGTTGGGAATAGTTTAAAAACCACAGGTTTCTGGCTATTAGAACTCTGCAGTTTGATTTGCAACGAAGATTCTGTTGTTTGCAAGAAGTCATTTAATGCTGGGAAATAGAGCTACTGATTGCTATCAGGCTCCTCTTGCTCCTGCTTTCAGTGCTCAGATTGAGAAAGTGGCCTTCATCTACAGCAATATGCATGGGGGCAGATGTGTATGAAGTGCTTTGCTGCTTTGTTATTCAACACTGGCATTAGCTGAGTATTAATTCTTTTTTTAAACTATTCCCACTGTCTGTGTTGACTGATGATTTCCCAGTAATTTTCCAAGTGTCTCGTTTGTTTCTGCCGTTGAGTGCCTTCTAAAGGAAATGCAGTTTGCTTTTGAGTGCCAGGAGTATTGTGTGTAACAGAGCAGAGTTATCATCAGGTAAATTAAACTTGTTTCTGAACACAAGACTGAGGCATGACCTTGGGATACATTGACCGTAATTTATCAATCAGATACCAAAGTGTCTAAAAACCAAATCCGTTCCAATAGTTTTCCTCATTCATGTATGTGTTAATGAATCTCTCCATACATGGATACAATCAAACAGGTTAATTCTGGGTTTTATCTCTTCTTTTGCTCTGACCATTGTTTTGGGATCTAGTCAAATTATGTTCAGAACGTCTTCTCTTAAGAAACAATTTTGAGTGAATAGCACTTCTTTTGCAGATGTATGTTATTGTAAAGCTCTCTGTTAAATAATTCTGTGAGGCATGTTCTAGATGGCGAGGAAAGCTTTGTCCTCCATTATGAATTGAAGTGCTTTTTATTCTTTGAGCTATTCAGCACTGGAAGGGTATTTTTTGCAAAGTTCTTACAGCAGCCGTAAATACTTCTGCTGGAGAGACTTCCTGTTTGCTGTACTTTGCCCCGTGCCGTTACTGAAAGACACCTTGATTTTTGTTCTGGAGAAGGCGGGAGTGAAGAAAAAAGCAGCCAGAGCAAATAAGTAATGAGGGGGATAAAAACCACCACAAAACCCAGACTGATTTTTTTTTTTTTTTTCCCTTTAGGAAATGCATTCTTGCTTTTATAATTCAATGAGAGAGCACTACTTATCAATCATTATTTTTATTGACGGGGCAAACTTTTAAGGGTAGTGGTGCATCTAGAGGTGAATGGAGGTGCCCAACATCTCCAGAGCTTCCACTGCACCAGGAGACTGTGACTTGGGAAATACTGGCCATTAGTGGTATGGGGGTTTTTACATCTGGACTCTTGACTCTTACAAGCGATAATAGAAAGGAAGAGATGTACCCGCATCCTCCACTAGATTTACATGGAAAATTATTTTCATGTAAAATGCAATAGAGTTGTAAACACTGCAGGAACACTTGTTTGTCACAACAGTGGTGGAATTATGCTAATACAATGCTAATGCTCTGTGGTGTAGTTGATATCGTGCCTGTTCAGAAGCTTGTGACTTGCATGTAACTCAGCTCGATGGATTTTTGTTGAGGTCTCTGCCTGCCAGGTAATCTGATGCTGCTGAAGTTCAAGGCAGGGAGATCTGGCGATGACCCCGAGTTGCTGGTCAAAGGAAGGAACGTTAAACAAGGGCACACTTAAACCATCCTTGTTATTATTTGAGAATGACAACCCCAAATCAGATTTTCACGTGTGTAGCTCCTCTTGGCTTACAAAACTGACAGCAAGAGAGTCTTGTGAGTCAATTCTAAAATACTTTTTCCTGGAACTAAGGTTTCGACATGTGGAATCAGGCACAGTATTTTAACTCCCTTAGTGCTAGGGAGTAGACCAGTATGGCTAGCATCATTTCAAAAGGTAATTGGAATGTTTTGCTGCTTGTTTTCCAGACTTACCCACAGGTTGGGAGGAAGCATATACTTTTGAAGGTGCAAGATATTATGTAAAGTAAGTTGAATGTTTGTCACAATACTATAATTTTCAACTAGTTTGTCTAAATGTAATTTTGAATGCATTCCGAACTGTACTTAATTGTTATGCTATAAATCTGAAAGGAGCATTTAAATCTGTCATAGGGTATGTAGTCCTGTGTTTACTGAATCTGCACAGCTAAAACAATTTCTTGACTTTTTGTGTCAATTAAAGCTGTTTGAGGATGCAGATTCAAATGCAATTTCTGCTGTAAATGTAACCATCTAGCAACAAATGTCCTTGCAAGCCAAGAATGCCTTGAATTTGTCTGTTTGACATTTGTGTGTGTACCCTCTCGTGCCACAAATGCTTTCACAAAGGCAAGATCTTTCTTCATCACTGGGAGAAGAGTCTTGATTTCAGCCCTGTTCTCTAATTACATTGTTTAAAGCCACACTGAAGGTTTAATGTGGCCATTTTCTTTGCAGACCTCCTGCTTCTGCTTCTAGCATTGATTTCCATTATTTTTTTTTGTTCAGGCTGTAGTATGTTTTGAGGAGCACGTTCACTCTGGTAGACTTGCTGTGTGTATTGTCTTTTTGGATGAGAGACAGGAAAATAAAGCTCTTGCGTAAAAGTCCAGAGGGTGCATTGGTGGGATCTGAACAAACTTCTTACAAACTTTTCCTCTCCAGACAGTTAGACCATCCTTATCTGGAAAATTTTTAAGTGGCACCTATGTATATTTGTCTGGTTAATATGCTTATTTTTCTATTTAACAATTCTATGTAACAGTTCACAGGCTATTTCTCGATTCATTCAGGAGTTTTTACTCACTACACTGTGTGTTTGGTTTGCAACACAAACCAAATTAATAATGTCATCAGTGGGATAACTTTTACAAGTGAAGGTTACATATAGAGTTTGTAGGCTGCAGGTAGGTTTTTTCTGTGTTGTAGTGTTGAGCACAAGGTTGCTGCTCTGTGTGAGATACTCTGTAGACAATGTGAGGTGGATGTTATTTACCTGTTTCATGGTTTATTTTATATGAGTGTGTTTGATTTGGTCCTAAACAACATTTAAAAACACATACTGAAGAGTAATGCTCCCAAAAATCTGACCAGAAGAGGTGCGGTGCTGTCTAGGAGGGCAGACTACTTGTGAATAGGCAGCGTGCTTGTTTTCCTGTTCTGTTCTGCCTTCTTGCAGTTCACATTGCATGACCAGAATACACCAGACTCAGGACAGGGGTCCATTAAGAATTTCACCTCTGGAGTTTTGTGCAGGTTGTTAAATGAAGACAAGCGAGAATTAAAGAAAGCTGTGTTTGCGGGTGTATGCAATATAAAACAAAAATTCTTCTAGACCTTGAGGTGGAACCTTTTCTTGTAGAATAAGCCTATAAACAGTGTGTTGGCCAGCTATAGTAACTGGAAAATAGCAACTTGAGTTTTCCTGGAACAAAAAAGTGTGTGAACATCTATTGTAGAGCGACTGATGCTCTTCTGGACAGACCTACTGAGTGGTAGGTTGTTTGTGTACTCTTGTCCTTCCAAGATCTCCTGTTCAAGGTGTTTAACTGTTAGGATGTACCTGGAGCTGATTGTTTTGCTGATAGCCAACACAAAATAGCTTCGTTTGTGTTTGGAAGTTGTGCTGCCTTTGAAAACACGTTGCACAAACACTTCTCTGTGATTTGATAGCTGTAGGAGGGTAGCAGGGATGGTGCTGTCAGGCCTGCCGAGAGGTTCACGTGGTCTGACCAGTTTGGCATCCTTAGTTAAATACTGGTTTGTTGTGTAGAGTCTCAGGCTGAATTTGAATTCCTGCCCAGTGATAGCTTCTCCTTTTAAAGCTGTCTCACATTCAGCCCTCCTGGTGCTGGAGAGGATGTGAGGGCTAACGTAGACAGGGTGACAACGTTATAATCACTGTCTTCGGATCCTAGGCAGTGTAACTCCGGGTGATGTGTTGATTATAATAATTCTGGTTGTCTGAATTTTAGCTGCTGTGGGGCTTCTGCATGAGGGGCAAACAGCACAGGCTGTTGTGACCTTCTGCTACACAAACACTCCCACATGTGGATTTTTAACCATAACCTGCTCATTTGTGTGTACTGATTTGCTGAATATTAGTGTTTGTTATGTTGATTACAGCATAATAAAACTATGTTAAAACTAAAACTATTGAAAGCTTGTTTGTGGTTGGGTCTGAAAGAAATACATTGGTTTATGTTCCGTATGAGTTACAAGGAAATGAGTGTTAATGTCACGCTTTTTGATGCTTCAGCCACGTGAAACCTGTCTGTTGGATTCCTG
The DNA here is from genome assembly GCA_013397865.1 of Struthidea cinerea. Lineage (NCBI taxonomy): Eukaryota > Metazoa > Chordata > Aves > Passeriformes > Corcoracidae > Struthidea > Struthidea cinerea. The sequence goes on from VZTI01003226.1 coordinate 2,136,095, forward strand.
CAATGTGTCCAGTCAGAGAGTTAGACAAGAAGGATAGTCAAGCTTCCTGATCACATAAATTATTTGACCTAACTTCTGAGGCACAGCTTCAAATATGTGGGTTGAATAGAAATGTTTAACAACCTCCTTTATGGTAAGATCTTATGCTAGACTGTGTTTGAAAATAAAAACCTTTTGAAAATTATTCTTCTGGTTCTTTAATAATAGGTCTTCAGTGTTCCAAGTGGGTGTGTTGCTGAACCTATTACTGTGCTTTTTTTGGCTTTGATGTAGTAAACACAGTATAATCAAATTGGGATAATGTCGAGGAGATAATCGTCAGCTAAATCTTAGCATTCCTTGGACTGGCATTTCAAACAAATGACTCAGTATACAGACTGCATTGAAATGTGATTATTTTTAAAGGACACTATTTTTCTTGGGATGTGTGGACTCGTTTTCAGAATAAGTAAATACCAAAGGGTGACTATTTTACACATTTCTTTTCCTCTCCCATGACATTGAATTTGTTCTAGTTTTAAGGTGGAAAGATACACTAAAACAGGGACAGATAAGGAGTTGTTTCCATTGCATACTGTGGTTTTCTTTTGGCGTAGGGTTGTCTTAGTAAGTTGGTGCTAGCTAAGACTTTGACCCTTTTTGCAGGTTATTTTTTGTGTTTGTTTGAGTAGTAGAATATTTGCTAATGACAGAATCCTTTCCCCACATCCTCCTCACCTCTTCTAAGCATGAATGACAAAAGGTGTTGTTTGCTGTTTGGAGTTAAAAAATGTGCAGTGCCGTGATACCTTGTGTGTGTTCTCTGGAGATGTGGTTACATTGTTTAGGGCTTTTGTCTCTTTCTGAGTGAGAAAATCTGGTTTTGTTTACTTTACATTAGCCGTGTGCACGGACAGCCCTTCATCAGCACTTGGTGGGAGCCCCAGCAGTAAACTTTGCTGAAGTCACACTCGGTTTGGTATTTATACAACTAAACTTTTACCCAGAATATGGGGCCCTGTGGCTGTGGAACTGATACATTCAATTTTGACATTTAATAGTTATTGTCAGTTAAGTATCGAATCTTCTGTATTATGAAGTAAAACAAGACATGGTAAAACTCCTAAGGCTTGAAAATTATGGTGCAGCAAACTTGATGTTTTTCTTTTGTCCTGCTTAGGATACTTCTCTGGACTGGTTACTTGTGCTGAGTGTATTGTGCACTCGTGAGCTCTGAAAAGTTAAGGGTTTTATCCCCAAAACACATCTAAAATGGATGGTAGTATGGGAAGCTGAAGTTACTTATGTTACTTATAAGTTCCTAAGGAAAAGGACCATGTGGGACAATCCCATTATGAACTTCTCAGTAGAGAAGAAATACCTGGTCGTGGGCTTCAGACTCCTCACCGAGTGAGATCATGGAGAATTTCCAACTTGATGTTTTTAGGACTTTGTGATGACTTCATAATCATTGGGCACCCAAGCACTGGGTTTGAGTACCATAAGATCACATAAATATGTGTGTGCATTTATGCATATGCGTGTGTTTAAGAAACCCTTATCGTTGGTTAACAACCCAGTGATCTAAACTCAGGCATTTGCTTACTTTTCTTGCATTTTTGGTTCTCATTGCAATAGTTCTGAACATAAATTAGGATTTTTGTACTGACTTCTTTTTCTTTTCGAACAAGGGTTATATTATTTAGATTACTTATTTACCAAATAAAGTTGCTCTAAAAATCAATCCAAAGATGATATTTATGGAATTTTGCATCAGTCTACCTAGGTTGGCTTCTACCAAAGCACTATTAGGTAAACTGTTTGGATGTTAGAATTTGATTTTTCTTAACTTTGCTGTAGGACTGACACGTTTTGGGCAGTACAAAAGCTGGCTGCAAAAGTTCTTAAAAACTTCAAGAATTAAGAAGATTGAAGTTTCATTTTTAGGGTTTTCTCTTGAAGTTTACCTTTTTTCTGTATTCATCAGAACAATTTATGCCTGTTGCTTGCTGAATCAAGGCATTGGCAAACCCTGGCCAAAGCCGAGGTGAGTTCACTGTTGCATCAAATAGAGGTTTTGTGTGCTTTTATAGAGGCTTTTTGTCAGTGCAGGTTTGTTTATTGTAGACACGTAGCTGGAAAATTGGGAAGGCAAGCAAAATTTATTAAGTGATTAAAAGGGATAAGATCTCATTCAGCTCTGTGTTTCTATTGTTTACTAAAATAAACCTGTGCTCATTGAGAATTCAGCTTCCGTTTGAACCTTTGTCTTTTATGTGCATTCTAAAGATCCTTTCCCATTCAGCTGAGACTTTCTCCAGAAAAATCAAAGAACAATCAGTCGTGTTTGCAGAAAAGCCCTTCCTTGAAAGGAAAAACGGAATTTGAGAAAAATACGAACAGATCAAACTGGTTTTCTCCAAGACTAAGAATCGCAGTGTTCCTCCTGGAAATTTAGGGGTTTTTTTTGTTACCTCTAACCTTTATTTTACTGAAATGAAGAATAAACTTAATTCTTTTTCTTACGTGGTGAGACCTGTAGGTCAAATAATAGGTGTATGGCTAGATGAGTAAACTGGGACATAGCCACAAGCTATCCTGTGCCTTTTGTAGTGAGCAAAGCTGTTCAGATAAGGAGAACTTTTGGGGAATGCCTGCTCATTTATTATCTGTTTCAACGTTTGCTTCTTTACTCCACTGAAATATTTCCAGAACCAAAAATACCGCAAAGCCGAAGCTGGGTGTGGAAGTGGAAGGATTCTAGGCACAGGAAGAAATGGGTGTGGGTCAGAGGAGAGGTGGGACTGCATCCAAGAAGCAGCTTCTTACGGGTTGGATGTGGAAGGACAAGGTTGTAGGTAGTGGTGTGCTGAAGGAGAAGGCTAACAGGGTGGGAGCAGTGGAGAAGACAACCAGGCAGAAAGGAGCAGTGGCGAGTCAGGAAAAGGAGTAGGAGTGGGAGCTGATTTCCTAGGAGCAAACTTAATGGGATTTCTCCCAGAGGGAAGGGTGGCAAAAGTTCACCCTGCAAAAACAAGTTGTCTGACTCGTGTGCGGGTCTGGAAGGGCCCATTATCCCTGGCTTTGGAACCTGTTTCAAAGTTAGTCTGGGAGGTGGAGTATCAAATGTGAATGTTGGGGGTTACTGTGCTTCTAAAGGCTCTTTTTGCCTGTGACGTCTGTGGTTGATATTTTGAGCTGTCTCCTTCCTGAAGTGTGTTTCTAAATTGGGCAATACCTTAAATGCTTTGGTTTCACTAAGAGAGACTTGAAAGCATGAGGGAACTTACAGATTTTTTTTTTTTTTAAATCATTACCAAGTTTTTCAACACTTGTAAAAATTAATGAATAATTACTTAAAAATATAAAAGTACCTATACATCTGTAGCTACGGGAAATACTGAAGTCCATGAGGAAGATATGGAAGACACTCAAACTTTCTGATATTTGTTAACAAATTAGTAAATTGGTCTCTAGCTTTAGATCCTTGTTCTTGAAGTGGTAATATCTCCTCCCTAGCTTTGGTCTTTTTTGGTGCTTGAGTACTAATAGCAGACCAAGTAGATACACTCTACATTTACTAGAGTGAAGTGAATTCTTACGTGGTGTTTCATTTTCGGTATTCTCCATGTGTGAAGGAGGGCAAAAAGCAAAGGAAATGCTCTTCAGTCGACGCTTTCATGTAGGTGGTTGCTGCAATGTTTAATAAATACAGTTCTGCAATTTTTTTCCCCAAGCCCTCCCCCCTTCGCAGAAAAAGATAACTGATGTGCCTTCTTAAGAATGATTTTGGGGCACATAACAGTATTTCATCTTCCTGTTGTGTCTGGGTGCTGCACAGGTTCTTTTTTCCTTTGCCCATCTTGGTACCCATGTCCTGCAGCACCTGGAGCTGAAGGACACTTCCAAAAACACCTCCCCTGGCAGGCAGGTACCCTGTGAACTTTGCTGACAGAGGAACCTACTCATTGTAGCTCTGTTTGGTAGAACTTTCACAGGTCCAAATTCTGCCTGGTGCCTTTTATGTTCTGCTTTTGCTTTAAAGGAGTTGCGCCCACTTTTATTTTATCCCTGTGGTCTGACGGAGTTTTGCTGTGCTGATCAAACCTGGTGTCTGTTGTGGTGTTGCGCCAAGCCTGTTTTTCCTGCACATGTTTATGTTACCCTGGCTCTTATTCTAATGAATTACACTTTCATTAAACCTGAGGTACACTTGGGCTGGCAGTGCAGAGCACTCCTCAGTTCGCTTCTGTGCGCGAGCGAGAGGGGGAGAAGGCTCTTGTGGAGCTTCAGGCAAATCCTTGCTGGAACCGAAGCTCCACAGCCCTGAGTGCTGGGATTTCTTCCAGCGTGGTGCCTGGATGTGTGTTCTTTTCTGTGTTTCAGTAAGTAAATACCTAAATTGAAACTCCTTCCCCTTCTCTCTCTCCCTCCCTCTTCCCTTGCCTTCTTTCTTTGGAATGCGTGACATAACCATGCCTTTCGGTTCTCTCCATTGCTCTTGCATTTGGTTGGAGGGAAGGTGTTCTCTGGCAGTGACGCTGCGGGGCGAAGAAGCTGCATGAAGAAGCTTCATCGGAAGTCGAAGTTTGGGGATGGGAACTTGACAGCAGAGGCACTCCAGTAAAACTCTGCTTCCCCGTACTGGGTAGGACAGGAAGGTCTGGTTGAGTGGTTGGTTGTGAAGTTGCATTTTTCTGTTCCAGACCTATGAAACTTGAATTGAATGCTTGTTTGAAACGTGTGGAGTGGGGGAAAAAAAGGCTTTTAGACAGTATTTTGAATGCCTGTGTGGCCTCTGATTGTCTTGAAGCTTTATATAAACAATTCAAGAGACACTTGCATATTCAGGAGGCTCCACAAACTTAGTTCTTCATGGCTTTCTCCACTGTGATTTAGTAAGAACAATTACTTGTAAGGAAAGGTATATTGCCAAGCAACCTAACCTTTAAAAGTGGCTCCTTGCTTTTTCTTCTTCCAGAATCTATAATAAATCATGTTTAATAGAAACAAGTGCTTTAAAAACTAATTTTGTGCTTTATTAACTGGAAATGTTTCAGTGTGTCAGACCAGGCAAGAGAGGTCCTAGTAAGAAAAGGTGCTTGGAAGTTTTAATTTCAAGTGCCATCTTTGCCATCTTTCCATTCCAGTATTTCCTGGAAGCTTTTATCATCTTTACTACTCACTGAATAAGTAGGATACTGTAATTGCACAAATCCTGCAAAAATACAGCTTTGGATTTTATTCTGAGCTGTACTGCTAGCAAAATTCTGTCATTTTGGATTTTTTTTTCCCTAATTTTATATTAAATCCTGCAGATTATGCAACTGCTGACCAATGTCTGTAACATTTATCGTTTTTGAGAGTCTGTTTTTGAGATGAGTAAAAACATGTGATGTATAATCTTTACAAATTTTCAATGAACTTGGTTTATAAAAGGGACAGAAATCTCTCTTTGAAGTAAAATTTTGTGAGCAACAAGAATAAACACATGGTGCTCTCAAATGTTTATGGTGAAGAAGAAAACCTTTTAATCTGATTTACCTGAATGCCTAAAAGGGTAACTTGGTTTCCTGAAGGCGTGGAGGGTTTTATCGTGAATTTTAGATGTTGTTCACACCATTTTGTAGGTTTACTTTGTACTTCTTGATGAGCAAGGAAAAACCTCTAGATGAATATAAAACTCTTTGGTTGAAATTTTTGGTAAGGTTTGATGCAGAAGGTTGAAAAGGAAAGTTGCAAACAAAAATACATGTTTGAGCAGTCAGTGTCGTAAGATCGAGTGTTCATTTTAATGATGAATTTTAATCAGAAGAATGATGCAAGCTAAACCTCATTAGATATTCATATCATCTGTTCTGATCTGAAATCTCTCCTATGGTACGCACTCATATCTTCTCTGCTTGATGTGGGTATCAGTTGCTTACCTGCTCTGAAACTTTGAAATATTTTCAGCTGTTAAAACACACAAATGTTACTTTTTTCTTTTTTTCTTTTGTAATTAATAACATTTCAGCTTTTACTGATTGATCCATCTTTTTTGTTGTATCAGCAGAGCTAAAAGAATTTGACTTCTGAATCAATAAATTTTTAACTGGTTTAATTGAAACCTAAAAATATCCCTAACACAGTGAATTTTGCAGGAGTGGGTCACTAAAGCTACCCCAGATCAGACTGGAGGTAGTTATTAACATTGTCCTACAATGACTTTGAAGAGTTTGGGAGCCTAAATACTTACACTCATCAATGGGAGTCTTGTCCTACAATGACTTTGAAGAGTTTGGGAGCCTAAATACTTACACTCCTCAATGGGAGTCTTGGGCCATCTGTTTGTAGTTTTTGGTGTGTAAAAAGCACTGGCTTGGGGTTTCTTACCTGGGTACACAGCCACTCCTGGGGGCTGCAGCAGGCTGGTGAACCTGGAGTGTCCTGAGCTCTGCCGCGCAAGCCTTGTCTCCTGCCTGCGTCCCTCCTTGTGCTCAGCTTCAGATAAAAGCGAGCTGGCAGTCCTGCAGTCAGCAAGGCCTCCTAATGAACCTCGCCTTGGAGTGCTGTGGGCATGAGGCTGGAAGGAAGCAAGAGTGTGGATTGTGCCAGCACTGCTGCCAAAGGTGTTTTGTTTCCTTTGTACGGAGCCTCGTATTTCGTTATCTGCGACTCCTGTCTGTGTGACAATTCAATTACTAAATGAAAGGGTTTTTTTCCTGTAAACTGAATTTAAAAATTTCCCAGCTTTAAACTTTCTCTGTAGTGATGGCCACAAAGAAGAGGGTTTAAGGAAAGTATTTTGTTCTTAAGAGCAGATAAACTGACAACAAAACCATTAAATTTGCCTACTTTCCTAGCTGAATATGTTGCACAGTACATAGTAAACAGCATAAAAGGTGACATTTTAGAATTATTTAGAGGAGTGAGGCATAGTAGTATGGTAAAGTGACTTCTGTTTCAATGCAAATTTAATGAAAGGGTATCCTTTTGGTCTTCCTGTTACCAGTAGTATTTATATCTTTTATAATTATATATACACATATATGTATACACACACAGAACACATTGTTCTTTATGTTGCTTCTACAGACCTCCCTCTCCCAAGTTTCTTGCCTGGGACATTCGCATTTTGCTTCACTTTCAAAATATAATAAAAACCTGAACGTTTTCCTGAAGTGCTCTTTATTCTTGCATTCTAAGCTAAACACTTTGCATTGTGCTTCAGAATTGAGCTCACTCTGTGGTTTTCATCCAACTTCAGGTGAGAGTGCCAAACCTGTCTAACAAGAAATTCGGGATTTCTGGTGCCTCTGATTGCTCATTTTGCGGTTTAAAACAACAAAAAGTGCTATCAAATTCAGCAATTCAAATGCCGGTGTTTTATCCTGTTCATTATCATCTTTTGTTTGGGTGCCTGCTGCCTCAAAACATTTTTGAGTTCAGATATGTAAGTTACTTGAAAATCTTGCTATTTGGTTGCTGAAAAAGAGCTGTGAGTGAGACACAAGTAGAAGACAGTCTGTTGATTAAAGTGGTGATGTGCTATTAGGCTCTAAGTGGGCTTTGCTGTGTTTCACAGCCCTCGATGATTTAAGCGAAGATTGCATCGGGCTGAGGAGTTGGAATTATCAGCATCGTGGTTTTACATAGAAGGGGGAGGAAGGCGTTTGCCCGGTGATGGAGCTGTTTTTTCTTTCTGACTTTTGGCAGTGCTGTTTGTAGGTCATTAGTGCAGTCAGAGACTCCTCAAACTTTAATGAGGATTGAAGGTACCATCATTTTTGACAAGTATTGCAATCATTAACTTAGACAAGAGCTGTTGCTTTTATTACTTTGCTTGAAAAATTGCCTTGTGCAATTGGAAATGGGGTTTTAAAAGACGTTCTGGTGACTTAAGGCTTTTATTTATTTGTTCAAGGAGGTGAAGAAATGAATCTGGCATTGGTTCAGAACCTGTGTGTCTGATACACTTTCACCAGGCCTGGTATATAGGAGATTATGTTGCTGGCAGAGTGAATCTGTAAAGACCAAACAAAATTTTTCACTTGTTTGAAGATGGGTTAAGCACCTCTAGGAAAAATTGGAGTAAAATTTAGTGACTGGCTCTTGTATTCCTATCTAATTCCTTTGCAGCAGTAGGGATCTAAATTGTAATAAGAGGATGTTAATAGGTTTTGAGTATGATTTATCAGCTGGGTTCACCAAGTGTCTCTGTTAGGACTGTAGGGGGAATGGTCAAAAGCAGAGCTTATGGAGGATTTTATGGTTTGGGGTTTTTTGTGTTCAAATTTGACGTAGATATGTCAACCGCAACAAAAAATCAAATGCAATGCGGACAAAGCTGCAGTTGGCAGCTGTTAATTTGTTTTGATCAGAGACAAATATTTCAAGTCTTCTGTTCAGTTTATTTTCCTTGAGCTGAAGTAATTTGGTTTTTTAGTAGCTTAAAAGCCTCTCTGCACCACTGGTTTGGAAAAAAAGTTAGGGATTTATTTATAACAGAAAAACAACTGTCTCCAACTCTTTGTCTCTTCAGTTCTTCTCTTCCTCTGCTGTTTGACCTTCTCTTTCTCTTCCTTTTTATTTTGTTTCTGTATACATGCCCTTATTGTTCACCCTACTATTTTCACTGTTACTCTGCTTGCTCCTAGCACTGGTAGCTCAAGTAGTGTTAGACATGATCTTCCCCGGTTGGACTGCATGCCAGATTTTCCTGAGGGGAATGTAAATACTGCGAGGTCAGTTCAGTATCAAATGCCTGCAGCCTGAAATGAACCCGGCAGGATTTTCTGCTATTCAGTCACAATTAAGAACTGCTCAGGATACACTGCTAAATGTTGAAAAGTCAAGACTTTGAATTATATATTAAGCTTTACTTTTTTTTTTTCTTTTTTTTTTTACTTTAATTAAGCTTACTTTTTTCCCCTAAAGCAAAAGAGTGTGCACTTGGGACAACTCACTATAATTGTGGTAATTAACAGATATGTTTAGAAACCTCTCTCTGCATACTGATGGATTAGATTACTTGATTTATTTCTAAAAATGAGGAAGAGGTGTATGTGTGCATGTGCTCACCTGCAATATATTTAATACAGTGACACTTAAACATTCAACTAATGTGCTGTTAATAGCAAATAAAATTTTCAGCCCATCTATTCCTCTGTGTTTCCCCTCACCTCCTTCACTCCTCCCTTTCTCTCTGAAAAAGAATGGACTGGGGTAAACTTATATGGCAGATCAAAAACAGATTGCTCTTTATGACTTTCTCCTTTACTTCAAACAACCTGCTGGTCATTCTTTTGAGAGAGAATTGCTCCCTGCGATCCCTTTAGATCAGTGATGCTCTGTAATTTCCCGTATGATAGTTTGGGTTGCTTGCATCTGTGTACTGCTGGAGACCAGTACTTCTCGTTTTACAAGGAGTGGAAGTGTAGATGAACAACTGAACTCGAGGGGTTTTTGCTTTGTAGGGCTGCTGTCAGTAGACTGGCATACTTTAGGCCTATTTGTCTTTCAGAGTGTCGTCTGTGTAAGACTGGCTGCTATCAGGTTTGGAAAAAGAATCCATCTAATTGATGAAATTAGAAGAAAATAACCTCTGAATGTTAATAGACCAGCCGGGGGTTGAGTCGTTCTTTGGTATTTTCTGTTGGCCACGCCATGACAAGGCTGATTCATTCTCCACTTCTGTCCAGGTCTCCAGGATGTCGTGGTAATGTCACTGTGAAATGACAGCAGAAAAATATGACTTGTGGTCAGGGAATCTTTGCTTTTTTTATACATCAAAGCTGTTTTGTTTTTGTGAGGAGATAAATAGTGTTGTGGTCATTAGATAAGTCCCAACTGCTTCACAGTGTTTTTGTTATGTTCCTGGTGAAGTTTCACCAACATATCTATGGTTTTGTCTGGGAGAATGCATGATACTCAGATGAAGGAATATTTGAATGTTGAATGGTACACTTTGATTTTCTCAGCGGATTTAAGTGGGTATTAAAAACAACCACGTAGAGGTATTGATGAAAAACTACAGTGCTGAACAGAGAATAAAACAGATTTTAAAATGAAAATGAATTAGGAGCTGTCATGTAAGCAAAGTAATGTTCAAATGAATACATTATGAAATACTCATTCTGAAGCAAAGATGAATGTATTATGGAGCGTAAACCCATCTTTCAGGAATGGCACTAAAATACATTCCTTGAGCAGCTTTATTAATACTTAGTTTTGTGCCATTGGACAGCATTTTTTACCAGAAATTATTTACTTGGGAGATCAACATTTCCTACCTTTTCTATGTATAAATGCAAAGCATAAACACTTGTGTGCTGGTAGGCCAATGCTTAAGATGTTCAAGTTAAAACTTGGGCTGTTGGCTGTGAAGGAGTAGGAACAGCTCATCTATCAGTTCTATGCTTTCTTTTAAAATAAAATGAAAAGCTAAAAACAAATCTTTTAAAATAAAATGAAAAATTACTTAATAAAATAATGTGTGTGGGGGGGGGGTTTGTTGTTGTTTATGAAATGATGTAATAGTAACTTCCAAAGTCCGTTTGAAAATGATGGGAGTTTCATCAGCAGGATTACAAGAAGTCTGGCATGTGACTAGCTGGGATTTGTGAGGCTTGTTTGGTTGGTTGGTTTTTTACAACACTTCGCAGCAATGCTGTCGAATTTCTAAAGTCAGGGAATAAGGATGTTGTGAACACCAAGAAGTGCCTAACTTCACAAACTCTGGTTTGGCTTCTGGAGCTGCCTGAATGACACAATGTCTGTTCAGCTCATCATTGCATCAGTGATTTTCCTGCTCTAATTCTGTAACCCCAGCATTTATTTTGGGAAAGATCCAATACTGTTGGCTGATATGTCTGCAAGGGAATGTAGGGTTTGTTTGGTTTTTTGTTTTTTTTTAATCAAGTACAACATTGGTCTTTTTTAGAAGCTTCTTTTGAGGTGTTTAATGATTCCTGCTCATGCGGTGCGATGATTAAACACAGCATCCCTGTGCATCATTAAAACTTGAGAAAAAAAAAGTGCTGCTATTTGTTTTTCATTTCAGTAGGAAGGGGTGGTTGCATCTGCTGTCTTTTGTACAGCTCCATTGCCTGTCAGACACTGTTTCTTCCCATTTCTGAGTGAAAAATAACTGGTGAAGGGCTCTAAGAACAGCAGTGGTTCCCTCTGCGCGCCCACTGAGCGCACTGTGGGATGACTTTGGAGTGTCACCTCTGTGGTGTTGCCTCTCCGCAAACCACTGGCAGCTCTGACATCTGTATTTCAGCAATTTGTCTGTGCCCCCTTTTCTGTAGATTGAGCTTTTCCTAGTCAGTGAAGATGGATTCGTGGAGTTTTGAGAGTGAGTTCTCATGAGGAGGTGGCTGCAACACCTCTACTCCAGGTGCACTTACAAGTTGCACCTGTTAGATTTTGTCATTTAAAGTAATTGAATCCAAAAGGAGAGGAATTCTTTAGCATCCCTAAAATTATGTGGAACTTATTGGCAAATACTCTTTCTTCATATGTAGTTTTTTAATAACTTCAAACCTAACTTTTTTGTTTTAAATGGGGGAGATTAAACTCAGCACAGATAATTGTTTCAAATCCCAATCACACCGTAGACAGTAAAATCTTATGTCTGAGCAACTACTGGAATATCATCATGTAAAAATTAAAGTTACAGGAAATTGTGGTGCTGTGGAAAAAAAATAATTTGCTTTATTCCCACAGGCACTAATTATCAGGGCTCTAAGCTGAAACTTGCACTTTTCTGCAAAGGATCCTTGTAAGAAAAAACATAATCAAGAGCCACTAAAACCTCTGGTCTTATTTTTAGAGATAAATTGTGCTATTTCACTGGTTGCTTTCCAAGTTATGTATTGAAATGGTAAAACAAAAAAAGTTGCTTGACTAAATTCCACATAATGGTACATTCTTAGCACTCAGCACTCAAATAAAAGAGGTGGGAATGGAGAAGAATGTAATATAATAATACATTTCCATAATTTAGCGACTTGGGTTTACTATGTGTTTAAATACTTGATTTTTTTTTTTTTAAATTTGCATACAAAACCACTACTCGTGTTTGTTCACTTTCCAAAGCGTCTCAGCTTTTCATGCTCTTTAGACCATGTTTTGTACTGCACAAAATACCATGGAAATGTTAGTTCTAGAATTCTCTGGTGACATTGCTTTGAGCTGTTTCTGAGTGCTGTCCTGGTGATTCTTTGGACCACCAAAAATTCTACGAGACCACTGCCAGTTTGTAAGCTATCCTTGGATGTTTAATAAATTTATTATCCAAATTCATTCTACTTACTTGCTCGAGGCGTAGTAAAGAAGGGTGTATAAATATTGTGTGTGGAATGATCTTTGAAGCTGTGATTTTATTTTTGGTAATTAGCTGTACTCCTCTTCCAGTGCTCCTGCTTCACGCTAGGATGATTCACCTGGAGGTGTGGTAATGGCCAGGGTAATCATTTGGGGAAAACTGACTCATGTAAAGCTGAAGGAGGTACGAGTCCCAAAAGAAGATAATGGTATAGAATGAGAGCTGATGTGCTTCAGTAGCTGTAGGGATGGAAATATTTTGTGAGTTAGAGCAGTAAATAAGGAGCCGTGTGGGAGGAGGCAGCATCCTTCCGAATGGACACGGTTCTTCAGAATGAAACTTTTAATGGAGGAAAGGAGATACTTACAAGAAAGACTGTTTCTCCAAATGCTCGTGAGTTGGATTGATGCACAGTCCTGACAGCTGGGGACTGAGTGATGAATACCCTACATGAAATTAGGACAGGAATTTACATACAGGAGCTGTTTCCTTTAAGCTGAGGAGAACAGCAATGTTTTCGAGATAGGACCTGTCTTGGCAGTAGATGAACTGAACAGTGTGAATTCATCAAAAGTTTATATATCTTTGTAACCTGTTTTGAGGCAGCTGAAGTGGTTCATGTTAAATATTTCACGTGGCTCAGCTCTCCCTTTTGAAGATTTTTTTTTTTTTTAAATCTAACCAAAATTAACCATGTGCTTGTAGGAGATCCTTTTTGCCACAAGAACAGATTAAAGGTTTTCTTTGTGGTGCAAGATTAATAGGTGGAAGAATATGAAGTTAGAAGCTGATTAACATATTTTCTTGGTTACCCTGTATAGGTAGTCAGCATTAAAAAAAAATGTTACGAGATGTATAATGGCATTCTATAGAGAATTTATTTTGGTAAATGTTTTTTCCTCTTTAAATGCTTGTTAATTATGACTACTTAATTTATTTTCTTTATGTTTTTTCATTTGCCTGGGGAGAGGGACTTTTCAAAATTAAAATAATAACCAAAAAAAGCACGTCTGTGTAGTGTTAATGCTGGCTCAGGGTTTTTCTCTTGGTAGCTAGCATGTAGGGGTCATTCTTTAGGTACCGACTTGAAAATTGGAATCCCTTTCTTTGCAGATTCTACCACTGGTTGCTTTTAAAAATAAATTTAAAAAAATTGAGTATAAGAATCTGTTTCTTATTTAAGATAACAAGGAAGAAAGCTGCCCTCTCACTTTAAATGTGTCAAGGTGAATACTGAATTCAGCAGTAACACGCAGTACAGAGGAGAGTATAAGCTCCATGTTCTTTCAGACTTTCAAAGATTTTCAAATATATCCTAATTGTTGTGATTTGTGGTACAGATTTATGTGAAACGGGCACTAAAATTAAAATTAAACTTTGAGTTAAATAACAGCTTGCCTTTTTTTTGTTCCCTGATGTGATCTGAACCTCTACACAGGCAATCTGCAGATAATAGATGCTGTTTTATCCCTTCAGCTTATGGAGCCACTAGGTCCTAAATTTTCGTGATGACTTTCCGAAGTTGGTTGGTTTTGGTTTTTTGGTTTTTTTTCCCTCTTTGTCTCCTTTTGAGCCAGTATCTTAATTGAATCTTTTATTTCCACTTTGCTAAAATAAACTTGGAGCAAATGTTGCTTCTTGAATGGATATTCTTGCAGTTTGAGCAAGGAAACTCTGCATGCATTTAAAAAAAAAAACCTTTACATGCAGCTATATCAATTTGTTGCCTTATTGGTATTTCTAGTGCTTAGAGAATCCTAAGCTGTTCAAGAAAGTGGGATTTTTTAAATAATTACATTTGGAAAGTAAAAAGGAGATAATTCTTTTGGATTCTTAGGTGTGCTCTTTTTTGTCACCTTGCCACTGCTTTTCACTGACCTTTTCATGCAAGGATTTCTGGCTCTTTTTAACAAGATTTCCTTTTCCTATTTGAAAGGCAACACTACTTGCTCAAATTCGATTGATATCTTCGTGATGCTAAGCTTATGAATTGACAGAACTGCATGCCCTCAGGATAGGAAAAAAATGTAGTCTATTGATATTTGGATTATATTTTATCACTTTCATTTAGGAGAAGAAGCAGAAGCTGTGGCCTTCATCCACGGTGCAGAGAAAACAGTCTTGTTAAAATCAGACTCCGGCTGGAAAAGCCATGAGGCTGTAAAGGCCTGACATCTGAAACAATATTGTTCCAGTTCAGCGTGTCTAGAAGTACAAGCATAGTTTTATGCTAAAGCAGTACTGGTTTAACAGGAGAATGAAATCATAGAACTGAAGACACAGAGGAGTTTGAGCAAAGATGGAAGAGCTTCATTTGAGGAATGCCTGGAGTACCTCACTGAGGGCTGCTGTGGAGAGTGCAAGTCTTCAAAGTTAGAAATGGTAGAAAGGCAAGTGGAGAACAGATTTGCTGTATATTCCAATAAAAGAACTACCAGGAGGAATCACAAATCAAGAAGAGCTGGCCCTTGTTACTGATGCTCAAAAGGTCTGAGAGAAATGCCTGCCATTCAGGAAGGTGGCTGAAAACATGTGGAAAGTATAGCTTGGGATGGTGTGGGCTGGAAGTCTGCAGCCACGGAACCCTGTGGTCGCTCCTTTCGTTTAGTATCGCACTTCTGAATCTTGTAATTGCCAAAACAAGGCATCCCTGTGCATCCCTCCTGTCCTGATGGGCTGTGCCAGGTGTTTGCTGCTGATCACAGCTGGGAACAGGGCGCTGTTGCGTGCATCTAACCTGGCTCAGCAGCTCTGGAGAGCAACATTAATCACCAGGTTATAAATATTAATTTACTAGGAGTCGTTTTAATTATGGTGCTGCAGGTTCTCAGAAATGGTCTTGCAGAGTATCTCTGACTGGTATCTTATCACTAAAGCTTTGATGGATGCTGTGTGTGCACAAAGCATGGCTGCATGGGAAGGCTTAATAGTTTGCTTATAGTAATGCTTCGGCTTTAACTTGTTTTGAAAATAAACCGTGTAAACATGAAAATGTTACTGATCTTCCTACTGAAGCTTTTCTACACACAGAGATTTAATGAGAGAAGCATAAAAGTTATGAAATCATTAGATACTGTCTGCTGGCTGAGTATTGATTCAGACTGGTGTAATTGACTTGTTGCACGAAGGGGTTTGTGTGAGTGAGTTGGAACCTGGCTAAGAGGTTTTTAAAGCTGCGTTGTTTTTCAGATTATAAATGGGTTTGAAGTATTAAACTTGTACCTGCTTTCAGAAATCCTATGAGATCATTTTAGAGATAGCAGAAGATTAATTTAGATGATACAAGCTTGGGGAGGGTAGAGTAAGATGCTTACAGCAGCCTAAATGACGAAATATTTACTTACTTGAAAAGAAAATCTTCTCTTTTTGTCTCCCTTTCTTCCCAAAAGATCTGTTTTGTCTAAGCACATGGGCATTTGAAGAATGATTTTTCTTCAGCTCTAGATCAGTACTTGGATTATTAGGAAGTAACTACCTTTCCTATATTATTCTCTCAATAAATAAATTCTTTGGAAGATGTAACAAGTGGGATACATATGTAGTCGAGGTTTAATCATAATTTAGACAACATTTTTCTCTAAAGTTATGGATTTGATTTTTTTTTCCTTTGAGCTAGTGAAATTATGAATTTGAGTAATGAATCCAGAAGCTTTTTTACACGTGGATCTCAAAGTTGGTCAACGCTGAAAATGAGTTTCTGTTTTCCTAGATAATAATGATGTCAGAATATAGAGTTGCATATTCATATCAAATCTGGAACACAAATACTTAACCTCAGTATTGCTAATACTGAATCACTGTAGGTTGTATGCACACGACTCTTTGGAGGACAAGAGCTCTCTGTTAGGAGGTTCTGTGAAAGGTTGGGAGTTTTGGGCTCAGTATTATCTCATGTTATTAAACAAAACAGAAAACCTGTGGTGGTGTTCCTTTTTAGATTGTGGAAGAGTGGAAATAGAGGTTGCTGGTTTGACACAAATTATGGTTTTTGTTGTTAAACTGTGTTTATGTGGATAGACTTGTAAACTCCCTCAAAGGATTGGAGTCAATTCCCAAATTTGCTGGATGTGCCTCTGGAATATCTTTAAAATATGAAGAAAATGCTCTAAAGAGAATTTAGCTGGTGAAAGCTGCTTAGTGTACCGCCAGCTGGATTCGTACTCTAGGATTTATGTGTTTTTAATGATTTCTCATTTGGGTTGGGAGGAGCAGGATTAGGAATAAGTATATAATAGCCCTGGAAACCTGGGTTCTCATGTGATCTAGTAAACAAGAGAGAACTGAGTAACAGGAATATTGGAAACTAACACTTTTAAAATCAAATTTGTTCATTTAAGTTGTTCATCACCATGAATTAGGTTGTGAAGCTTCTACCAACACTGCCTGAATTACCAGCAAAGCTTTTAAAGGCACTTGGTGGCTTTTTTGCATGGTTATCCATTTCTGAAGAGAGAATAAGAAAATAACAAAAGTGAAGAATAGTTGAGTGAGTTTCCAAATGCTGATAAAGATCTTGCCATGCTTTCCCAATTTTCAGGCTCTTTAATTTGGAATGTTTTGTGACTACTCCTTTATCCAAAAAGAAGTCAGTTTAAATCCTGAAAAACAATAGAAGAATTGTTTGGCAGAGAAGTCAGCAACCAGTATCTTGGCACTGCCTTCAGCTTTTTAAGCCAGGTTGCTGACAGCAAAAGCACGAACAGAACTTTGAAAAAACAATAAATAAAAAATCTCTGGTCTTCCAGAAGCAAGTCTAAATGGAAAATGGAGTCCACTCTACAGAGACTACAGCTTTCTAGGCAGTTACTTTAAAATTCTTCTGCATAAAATAATGACACTTGAAAACTATTTTTACCTAAAAACAGTTTCTGTATTCTTTGCAAGCTTTTTAGCTCGCATAATTACTTGCACCTAATCTAATGTGATGGCATGTCCACATCAAAAAATTATTGGGGTGCAGCTTTCTAATTTTCCTTCTCTACAAAAAACTCTTGGGACCTAATTCTTGCAGAACTCTTTGTGATAGCTGAAGAAATTGGAATACAGGAAGCAACACAAGGAATCTGACATAACTTGGAAGCTTATGTCAAAGGCTGCATTTGTCAAAGCAGCATTTGCTCTGTGCCACTGTTTGATGTGTAATTTTTGAGCAGGCTTGAAGCAATAGTGAATTGAGGCTGCTTTAAGTGCTGACAGTATAAGGTATGTAATCAGAATAGGGGAAGGATGACAGTGGATCTTCTTCAGGCACTGCTGTACAATTATGTATTGAATCCACTATAGAATGGTTTGGCTTAGGAGGGACCTTAAAGATCGTCCATGGCAGGGACACCTTCCACTATCCCAGGTTGCTCAGAGCCCCATCCAACCTGCCCTTGGACACTTCCAGGGATGGGGCAGCCACAGCTTCCCTGGGCAGCCTGTGCCAGGCCCTCACCACTCTTACAGTAAACAATTTCCTCCTAGTACCCAATCTAAACCTACTCTCTGTCAGTGTGAAGCCATTCCCCCTCGTCCTGTCACTCCAGGCCCTTGTAAAGTCCCTCTTCACCTTTCTTGTAGGCTCCCTTTGTGTACTGGAAGGCCACAATTAGGTCATGTCTAAGCCTTCTCTTTTCCAGGCTGAACAACCCCAACTGCAGTCAAAGAATTACACAAAGTGGGTGTGGGTTTGCCAAGCTCAGAGTTGATGGCTCGCTCCGAGGAGAAACGTGTTCGGGTTTTTTTTGCTTGCTCGTGTTTTCATTGTACCTTTGGAACACTCTGCCAGGGTTGGTTCCTCTTGGCTTAGATTGGCTTGAAACTATAGAAGTTAGCAGTGCCACAGGTTCCTTTTCCTGTGGTCATGAAGTCCTTCCTCTCTCACAATGATTTTTGCAATCATGCAGCCATAGGCAAGTCTAATCAAGCTGAAAATGTGTCAATTGTAGGACTAGTTTGTGGTGAGATATATGAGCTGTCGTGAACCTGTGTCACTTTCCAGAAGAGCTGCTGCAAATACCAGCTCCTCGGACAGCATCAGCTATTCAGAGAAAAGACTTTTATGCTGGCATAGGCTCCATCTGCCTTAAGAGGGTTTGTTAATGCTGAAATGTTTCTCACTAAATATCATGCTGCCTGGTACTGCTATATGGGGAAAAAAATCTGACATGTAGATTTGCTTATAGTTTTTATACAGTGTTTTTATGTGCATACTTAAGTAATGCCAGCTCAGTATTTCCCTGCAGTTCACTTGTATTTCTATTTATACTTACAGTTTTCTTTGATTAACTAAAACAGTAAGTAGGTGCTATTTCTAGCATAGAAGGCATATTGAAATAAAGATGTGAAAATATTCTTTGAAGTCTGCTTTTATGGCTGCCTCCAAAATCAGCAGAAACTTTTAGAACCCAGCAAAATTGATAATACTGTTTATTGAGTTGAAGACTTGCCTGTCTGTTGACAGAAGTTTGAAAAAGAATGCTGTTGGGTATAGCTGAAATTGAAGATGAGTCAAGTTAAAAAGTAACTACTGACAGGAATTATTCAGAACTGCAGAATCAACTGTTCTGGTTCAGCAGTGTGTTTTGAGACCTTTAATAAGTAGAACTCCCCGAGATGGGTGTAAAACCTGTGGATTACACTTACAGGTACAAGTCTAAACTCTTAATGACCCTTTAAAAGTGGCTTTGGGACTGGGGGAAGGCTGCTTCCCCTGCGTGTTTTCTCTTGACTGTCTTGTGTGCACGTGTGTCTGTATACATATGAAGCAAACTTTGATATTAGTAGAGCTTTCTGCTAGTTTCAGTGTCAAAAATTGAGGTCCTGTCTTGGACTTCCAGATCCCAGCCTGAGATTAAACTATTGAAGTTAACATAAGAAAATGAATGCCAAGCTGACTGAGCGGGTAAAGATTTTTTTTTTTTTTCAATCAAGGAGGGAAGTGCCAAATATAAAATAATGGCAAAAGGAATGTTTACCTTGGCTGCAAGTTCCTGGGGGAATTTGAATCTTTAGGTTGTCTTTGACTCATTACTATAATTGATTAAAACGAAGCAAAACAAAAATCCCAACCAACAAACAGAAGCTGACTTCAGAAGTGATTCAGCGAGTCATTCATCACGTTGATAAAATAAGGGGAAAGACCATTCATTTAGCTGACTTGTTTGTAAACACTGGTTTTTCTCCATGGATTATTTGATGTGTCTGCTGGTTTTAAAGGCAGAAAGCATATTTTGTATTCGATCCACCTGTTATCACAGCACAGCAGTAAATATATGGACCTCTATGCCTAGAAACAGAGGAAGTATTTCTGACTGAATACCCATAGCTTTGTCAGTTTTGGCAGGATGACTTCAGGAAGTGGTTGTGCTTTGAAAAATACTGACAGAAGCAGTTTCCAGTGCAGAAACTCTGTTATTGGGAATTGACAGCTGCTGCTGCTGTTGCTGCTAACTCTTCCAGTGCTATCTGATATGACAATATAATTTTGTCAGCAATGGCAGGGGCTTTTGCCAGCTCTTGATGATAAGAAAATGTAATTATCCTTGAGAGGAGCATAATCTGTGACCTGCTGCATCTCAGCTCTTGACCAGAGAGGCCGTGGGGTCTCTGTCTTTGAAAATTGTTGAAACTTCACTGCGCAAGGTTCTAATTAACCTGAACTGGGTTTGAAGCTGGCCCTGCTTGGAGCACGGGGTCAGAATAAATGAGCTCCAGAGGTATCTGGAGCCTAAATCATTGGGTGATGTTTTGTAAGTGAAGCAGTGGCTCTTCCATGAGATGATAATATTACACTAATTTTTTTCCCCTATGGGCATCAGCTTGTGGCTGAGATGTGGAAGGATGAGCACAAAGCAAAAATGTGACTCCAAACACAGATCTCTGTTCTGAGACGTGTGTGATATCTGGGTGAGTGGAGATTGGGTTTGCTGCTTTCAAGGTTGCCAGTAGGTTAGAGAGAGTCATAAATGTCTCAGAAATTGCAGTTAGTTCAGTAACAATGCAAACTGGGCACCTTTGTGGATCCCAGTACCAATGAGAGGTGATTTTCAGTTTAGTCCTCCTGAACTAAAAAATCAAGGCACACCTTGGATGTAGACTTTAGAGTCTTGGCTGTGTGTACATGGGAGGGAACTGGAGCTCCAACTGAGGTGGTTGACTCCAGGTTAGTTCAGAGCTGACTGAAGCGATGCCGTCTGGATTCGGATGAATACTGGGAGCAAACACCGTGCCCAGGCTTCTCACAAAAGCTGTAGTTTGACTTTGTTTGCAGTGTTGGAGTTTGCTGTGATGTTAAGAGAATGCTTAAAGACCCCCTCATATCCGAGTGGATGTGATGAAAGATCAATATTTGAAATACAGAATAAAAGTTAATGGGAGTGGGTTAAGGTACAAGCTTGACCTGAATGTGGTGAACTGTGAAGGGGAAATTTATGGTGCTTTTACTTTTAGTGTTTTTAGTGGGTTTTATTATGTTTATGGTTTTTTTGGTTTTGTTTTGTTTGTAGCAGGGATTATTTCTAGTTCCTATTAGTTTGTATATTTTGTTTGGAAGTGTTAAGTGCTGCAGTAACTATTAAGGAAAATCTTCTCTATCCTACATTGAATTTGGAATGTAGCACTTTTCAATTTATAAAAAAAATGTCGAAATAAGTCTTAGTAATCAAATTATCTCTTCTTTCAGGACCCAGACCTGTCTAGGACAAGGCATTTTTCCTGGTCTTGTGCTTTACTGACATTTCAGGAATGAATAGAACAGTAGAGGGAGCTTGGTGTAGTGTCTTTAAATCATCTGAAAACAACAGCAGCCAAACAAAATAATCCAACACTTGTGTACCTTCTTGGGAGAGCTTTGTGGTGCACAAATAAAAATATGCAGTGAGGCTGCAGAGCAGTGTTGTGAGTTGTCTCATTTCTGGTTTGGTCCTGTAAAATATTACTTAGTAAGAGAGAGGAAAATCTCTTTTGCTTTACAAACACTTTCAATCTCATGGATGATGATGATATAGTGTTTCTCAGTTTGGTTCACGTTGTTGTTTTATTCCCTGTGGACAGACAGCAAAAGAACTCAAATGTTAAAAGTTTGTTCTTTTATGCAATTTTTTTTACGTGCAATCTGTTTTTGTGCTTTTATACGTGCTTGTCCACAAGCATTTGATGCTAAATCATTTAAAATTAAATTGGAAGATAATTGAGTGTGACAGCTTTTCTGGATGCTATCACACAAAATAAGGCTTATTTTGTGTGTGTGTGTTGTTGGATTTTTGTTGTTCTTGTTCGGTCGTTGCTTTTTGTTTTGTTTTGAATTCAGTGGCAGTTGAATATTTACTTAGAATTGTTATAAGCAAGATGCTTGCCTAGATGTTTCTGGTTTGCTGTGTGTGTGAAATAAATTGAATTAAACAATGCTAATAAGAGTAGGGCTCCAAATAAGTTAACAGTGCAGATGAAAGCTGCCATTATATATTTACTATTTGAGTTGATTGTTTGTTATGTAGTCTCAGGTATATATAGGTTTTTAGGTACTAAACATCTCTCTCCATAACATGATTGTATTTTATATATATATTGATGTGATACAGAGGTGCTTTCACTTTTTTTCTTCTTTTTGTTCCTTTGAAAAGACCTAGAAGTCTGGAACCCACTGCAGTCTTATTTTTTGCACGTAGTTTTAACTGATGTAGTGTAGCCGTGAATGTTACCTGTAAATATGGTGAAAAGGAACTTCCTTAAATTTGGAGATCCTACTTGTGCTATTGAGAGTTCTTTTGGTGGTTTGGGTCTGTTGCAGTGTGTGTTACCAGTAAACCTGTTCTAATTTGTGCTTCAAATAGAACTTAAAAATTTAACAGTTCCCTCTATTGTGTGGGAATCCAAAATGGGAAGGGAGGAACATGGCCTTTTGTAGTAAATGTGTGTGTGCTGATGGACTCGTCTTTATTTTTTTTTGTTTGTTCTAGAGGATCTGTTATGGAAGTTTGATAGCAAATGCACTTATTTTGGGAGTTTAGTTTTTTCATTTGGACTGTCTTTTGTAACTACTCGTTACATGCATGCCTTTTCGTGCCAGTAGATGGAATTTCCTAATCTTATTTCATAGGTACGTGTTTGTTGAAGAAATAATTGGGGAGAGAAGCTTTGGGATTGTAACTGTGGTCACACACAGGCTTGTAACTCAGTTGAGGTCACTTTTTTGGATTGACTGGGTTTATGCTGTCTCTGGAAGCATCAATTAGTGTAACTTTCCTGTGGCGAGTGCAGATCACCTCGGAGAAAAACAGCTTTGCCTCTTTATGTGGGAGAAAAGCAGCAGGTATGGGTACAGCTACCCTCTGACACCTTCCTTGTCTCATTGTCTCTCTTCCTTGTTCATGTTCCCTCTTGCCACTGTATATGAAACCTTAATTTGCCTTGTTGTCGCCTGGGTAAGGTCATCTGTGCCAGCTTAAGGGCACGGTGAGACTCTACTGAAGTCTCACCTAAGTCCTGAAGTCCTACTAAGTTGGCTTAGGTGGTGGTGTCCTCAGCCTTGATTGTCAGCCCAGGGGAAGACAAGCTAAGAGGCGCAGGGTTCAGGTGTGACCATGAAGAGATTAATTGCTACACGGTTGTAATGGCATTTAACTACTGTCAGTAATTTCAGACATGCCTGGTGTGGGGTTAGAGCTCAAACACGATTAATCCCCACAAGGTTTTGTGTAAACAGGTAGAAGCATTTATTCTGTGTGAGGAAAATATTATGGAGAACTTTAAAAATTAATTTCTCTGTGATACGCTAGAGAACCCACTGCTTAATCAAGAAATCCTTCCTGAGTGAATTTTCTGGAGCATAAAAAGGTTTTCAGATTGTTTGTTTTTCATCTCTGGCATACTTCTGTGCTAGTTCCAGGCCAAAGCAGCATTGCTGCATGGTTCTGTGTTGTGTGCAAGTGTTTCCAGTTTGATCGCTGTTAGAGATTTCCACCGTGCTTTCACATCTTTTACATGTCCTAGATTTCTTGACATTCCCTGGTAGAGCAGAGAGAAGGCTGCCTAACCAGATGCTTCCCAAAGTGTGGTGTTTTCCAGCATTCAGAAAATAGAGCAAGTATGAACTTCGGGCACCTCCTTGAGAGAATCTGTGTTGGTGAGATCATCGCTGCAGTTAATTTTAGTTCATGTGTCTGGAAAAAATTTGGAAGCAGAGATGGAGAAGTGGTACAACGAGGAATAGACTGGAGGAAATTCTGCCTAACTTTTAGGGTGCATGGAGTTCAGCTTCGCCTTTTTGTGCAGGCAACCCCAGCTGCCTGCCCCACCATGGCAGTAGCTGCTCTGAAAAGTGTAAGGGAAAATAAGTTTAAAAAGATTTAAGAAGATTCTATTTGACTGCCGTGGTTTCGTCTGGACAAGACAAACTATTTGCAAGAGTAACGAAGATACTGCAGGCAGCTCATTTATGGAGCAGGATATTGAGAACACCCTACCTGTTGAGTCTGCAACTTCTTCACTTGGTCAAACCTGTTTCAGAAACAGAATGAGAGTGAGTCATGGCTGCAGTTGTGTCACCTTGTATGAGAAGCTTTGATCTTTTATCTAACTCATGCTAATTTCTTTGACTGTGGTTTTTCAAGTCAAATCAGTGTACATTTGTTGTGGGGTTTAGGGGTGGCTGTTTTTTCTGGTGGGTTATTTTTGAGTATTCAAATAGTGCTCTTCTATTAGAAATGTTGTTATTTAGGAAGAAAACTGCAGATTAGCACAGGGCAAAGAACAGCAAATACTGTACTTAAAGGCTGTAAATGATGCAGGGCTATTGAGGCTTAATGGGCTCAGAACCTTCCTTCTAGACACAGGGCTTTTAAAATGAGGTTGCACACGCCTGTTCCTGGTGGGAATGCTGTCCCTGTACTAAAGGAGTGATCCAGTTCTGGCTGCATTGGTTTGGGTTTGCTTACCTAGAGACGACTCTTAACTTTGCAGCTTGCGTGCTTAAGAGGGTACTAATTACCAGGATGGGAGTTCAGAAATCTGAGCAAGAGTAATTTGAGAATTCAGGACGCGGGTTGTTTTTTTGGCTCATAGAAGCAGAAGAGAAACAGAACTTAAGCTTCTTGTTGAAGTGACCCAAATGTCAAACTGTAGCCTTTACCTTTTCTCATAAGGCCGACATAAGTTAAAATGAAGTGGAATAAACACTTGTATTTTAGACTAATAATATGCTCCAAAGCATAAAGCAAGACTTGTTCCTTTTCATCTGTGGGAGAAGGAGTCCTGTTATTATGTCTGCTGTGGCAATGTGTGAAAGTGCCTATTTTTTTTGAGCTTCAGACAACTGTCTTGTAATATTTTCCTCTCTCTCTTTTTCTTTTTTTTTTTTTTTTTAAATGGTATCTGGATGTTTAATCAGTTTTCCAAATGAAGAAAAGATCCACCAAATATTTTTCTCAGACACCTTTCAAAAATGAGCAATGGTGTGTCCAGAACTTCAGTATCTTTCTCATCTGACATCATGAAATAGCAAGTGCCTGTAAAACTTCTTCCACAGGTGCTCAGCATCTGTGCAAATGCTTTTGATGAGCATTTGCTCAAACATGGAAACCTCATCTTTGGGAGCAAGAAAAGCAGTCAGTTGCTTTTGTGCGAGTCCTTTTACCAGAACCACGTGGAACAATGGAGGACATTCATCAGCAAAGTTAATTTATTGCTTTAAGACCCACAATACTGTAGCTGTTAGAAATTACCCAACGAAGCTGTGGTGAACGTGGGGTTGAGTGAGATTTGTATTAAGTTTATTAAGTGCGTTGCACAACACTGTCCATGTGGCTGTAGCTTTCCTGGGCGGTGGTGCAGGTGATGAACTTAGAGTTTACAACAATTTACAACCAGTTTAAGACCTTGTCTTTCAAGTGCAGTTGAACAGGTAATAGCAATAAAATGCTGGCTTAGCTGTTTGTGTTGCTTTGATTTAAACAGTGTCTCTTAAGCTTTTCACTGTTTTGTTCCACTTCTTGCTTAAAACACATGAGTAATGCTGGGGTGGAGGAGCCTTGGCAATTAATTGTCTTGCCTCAATTATAAATGAACAAGGGCTAGCACAGAAGGAAAAAGTAAACATCCTTTTTGTACACCACTGCTTAATTGGAGTGTGTTCTTCCATGCTAAACTATGAACTTTATGGTTGGTGTGGTCAGTCAACAAGAAAAACTTGTTTTAGGCCCCAGGGTGAGTACCTGATGACTGCTGTGAAGCTCTTGAGGGTTTTCTTTTTTTCTTTTTTAAATTTTTTTTCTCCCTTTTTAAATCATTTGGGATTACACAGACTTTAATGCTGGTGTTGACTTTTTTTTTGCTTTGTTGAGGAAAAAGTGCATTATGCCAGTGTGAAAGAAGGAACGAGACAAAACTGTAGGACTTCATAAACACAGCTTTGTGTAACTGGGATTTATAATTTTCAGAGCAAAATATTTAAATAAATTTGGCTTAGGGAGGTTAAAGTTTAATCTTTTTGGAAGAAGATTCAAAACTAAGATACAACAAAAATCTCTCACGGCAAGAAGTAGTTTCATGAATGTGAGTGTGTGTTGATTTTAAACATGGAAAATGGTGTATCATATTGGTACCTATGAAAAAATAAGTTGAATTTATTACATGACAACTCACAAATTAAAATAAATGAAAACAGCAAAACTAAGAAAAGGAAAGAGCAAGAGCAGAAAGAGTGACTCAATACAGTGCTAATAAAAGTTGTTCAGCATTAAGGATTTTGGGATTTTGGATTTGTTGCCTGGGCAAGGGGGCAGGATCAAGCATCTTTCAAGACTGTTGGAAGATACACATTTTGGACCAGCTTGCACTTTGTGGCTGGATCTTTCTGTTAGTAACAGTGCTGGTGATGCAATGCTTTTTTTTCCAGTACACAGCAAAAAAGGGATGGTTTGCATGTATCAGTCTGCTTGAGCTCTCTGAATGTCTGCATGTGCGTGTGTTGGTGTGCTGGTGTCAGACACTCCTCTGTGTGTGCAGCCCACTGCCCCACGTGGTCGTTCTGAAGGGATTTTATCTGAGGTGCTTAGAATTCACCAGTAGCAGTGATAAGAACTTCAGAACTTCTGAAATAATGAAGTTGAGTAGCTGTCAAAAGTGGTAGGGAGCTCAGAACTATTTTAAGTCGTTCTTCTGGGCGAGAAGGTGCTTCAAGTGGCAGATGCAACCTGAAACACTCGGTGCTTTTCTGGAGGAAGTCTCTAATCTGAATATGGCAGAAAATGGACTGCACTGTATATGTTACATAAATAAGTGTAAAGAACCAATGAAGGGGAATAGTGATGGGAAACTTGCAAGGTATGGAAGCTGAGCTGATCCCTTAATGAGTCTACTTTCAGATAGACTTCAGCATTTTACCGTGGTTTAAGAGGTTTCCTTGCTTAGATGTTAAATTTAAGAGGTTACCTGACTTCTCCACTTTTACCAAAGATGTTTTTTGTGTCATCCTCTTAGGAAAGGCAATACAGCAAGAGGTGTGCCTGTTATTTATAGCACATCATAAAGAAAATCTGTAGCTTACAGTTCACAAATTAGCATGTATTTTAATGTGTCTTCTTGAATTGCCAGTGTACATCCCTGAGCTCTCAGGTTATCGACTTCTAGATGTTCTGGGGGGAGGGGATGTATAGAAGTGTATTTGGAAGTCTTCTCATAACCTCAAGTAACCTGATGGAGCTAATATTTCCATTTTTTTCCAAAAGGAGAGAGGCATTAATTGTGCATGTAATATATGAGAGGATTTTGCTCATTTGTATTTTATCTTTAGTAGATATCAACTGGCATCTTAATCATTTAGTTACAGATCCTTATCAGCTCTTATTTCGAGTAGCTCTTACATGTGAAAATACTGAAGTGTCTCGCTTTTTCTTCTGAGAAATGTTAGGAACATAATTTTGCTTCTGCAAGAATTTCAAGTGCTAAAAATACAAAAACGTGGTAATTTTAAGACTGGGAGCTGCAATGTGCATGCATGTTATGGATATGATTAACAGCCACCTTCTTATCTTCCCATCTACTTTAAAGAGAATCTCTTGGAAGTCTTCTGTCAGTCAAAAAGTAATTTATAAATGAAGCCAGAATACTGAAGTCTGCATTTGAATTTTAGTGCACCTTGGGGGCAAGAGGAAGAGCCCTTTTAATTTAAATCCACATCAAAGAGCTCTTTCACAGATTGTCCGGAGTCGGGATGGTCACAGCTTGACATTCACACTTGCGACAATGAATAATTTGTTATCGTGGTTTCTTATGGAATTGTAGAAAAAGATAAGATTTAGCAGCCCTGTGGATTTTTAGCAGCTTTTAAACCCAGAGAAAAAGTATCTTCTAAACTTTATTAAAAGGGATTCTTAAGGTGTAACCATGACTGCAAGAAAAAAAATAAATAAATAAAGACTAGTTTTCAGAGTATTGGAATCATTGTCAGCTGATTTGCAGCTTCTCTGCCCGCTGGGCAGTGAGGGTGCCCCATCTGATGGTCTGCTCATGACATGCAAGCAGCTTATTAACTGGAAAAGATTACATTTTTTTTTTAAGTGTTCGTATTCAACTGAAATATCTCAAACGAAACCAAGTATCTTGCCACTTGCTTGCCTTAAAATCTTCTGTTTGGTTGGTTTTTTGGGTTTTTTTTGTGAAAAAATGTGACATTTCCCCATTTTTATATAGCCTGACTGCTGGCATGTTTAAATTCTGCTTCCTACAGAAGTGAGAATAAGTTATTCTGTGTGGTTGGTTTACCTCTGAGTTTTATTTTGAGACCAGCAAAACCAGCGTGCAAGTTTGGCCAGCTCCCTCTGTTGGAAACTGGGGAGATTTCTGTGCTCTGCTGAGCATCTCTGTGAGCTGGAGCACTCTTTCTTCCACAGATTCCACTCTTCCTTCCGCCAGGAAATGTGGGCCTGCAGCTCTACTCTGTCAGCCAGGAGCGGCCATTGAAGGAGAAACAGTAGCTTAAATTTTCCTTTTCCTGCGCTCTGTTTCAGGTGATAACCTATGAAAGTAATTTGTAGCTCCTCAGGTGTATTTGAAAACAAAACCAAACCTGACTGAATGTGCAGTGTCCTTGGCACCAAAGGTTTTGCTTTAAAAGTTCTGTTCTTGTGTACTTGCTGCTGTAGTCAGTTACTGTTAAATGTGCATGTTACGATCTTTTAATTGCTCACAGGGTTTTAAAACAGGCTATTACTTATTTATCAGCAGGAAATGGACAATAGCCAAAATAATATAATCCGTTTCTGATGTATTTCCTTGCTTATTTTCCCATCTGTTCAAAAGTTTTCATGGATTGTGACTGCTCAGGATTTTAAAAACTTTGTGATGTGCTTTCTTTCAACTACTGAATCTTTTAATTGACACTTCTTTCCTTTTACAAAAATCTAGTAGTCTTTGGTCTTGTAAGAGTGCCTTCCATTGTGTGATCCTTTGCTGCTGCTTTCTGTTGAGAAAGCTCCTAGTTTTGAAATGCCAATTAAGGCAGCAAAGTAAAAATTCCTAATTTTTTCATCATTTACCTTACAGACCATTAAAAATTTTCATGAGGACCTACTTTTCTTCCCTTTCCTATTTTAGTGAATTCTAGTGGCCTTTACAGCAAAGATGGTCACAAAGGATGCATTGCAGTTAGACAATTATTATTTTAAACACTTTGTATCTGTAATCTAGCAGTTTTACACAACCTCCAGCTGGCTGTAGGTGCTATATTTGTATGCACTTCATTTGAATATTTCATGTAGGAATGGAAAAGAAATCCACTATCTATCTTTTATTTAAGTGCATAAAGACTGCCAACATTAGTTTTAAGTGTAACGTTTATAGCAAAAGTGACTTTTGTAGCACACTCAGCTGTAAAAATACAAAAGAAAAATATGAAATACGTCATATTTTCTCTTGTGTCATTATGGAGCAAATTGCTGAAATATATAATGCTTTATATATGAACAGTTTCCATAAAGCAAACTGACTTTTCTTTAAAGATTTTACTTCAAACAAAGGAGTTGGATTTAAACAGAGATGCCAACACAAACTCTGGCAACTCAGTTCCTTAGAAGATTGTGATCTGAGCCCCACGGTGCTGCGTCCTGGCAGCGAGGGCTTAGCTGAGTTACTGTGTAGGAAAAGGGGTCCCTGCAGGTCTGCAGTGGGCCCCTGGCATGAGTTACAGCTGGCACACGGGCAGGTGTTGGTTTGAATTTGCCATGTCTGCTTTATGCCGAAGTAGAATCACTGAACTGAAGTGATTTGGACCCTGGACAGAGACTCCCTGGCCAGTTACGTATTACTGGGAAGCTCTTGGGGGCGAGAGGAATACACGGTTGTATTTTGCAAGAAGCACGTGGAATGTGTTTCACAGCAGAAAATATTTATTTGAACCTTTCAATCCCGTGAATGAGAAAATGGTTCTGGTTTCAACTTTCCCAAGACAGAAACTGGATGGAAATAAATCCAGAAGGGAAACTTCTACGTTATAGCCCAAATAATTCCTTTCCACCAAAAATTTGCTTGTACGGTGTGCTTAGCTATTACTCTGGGTTTAAGTTTTCCCTGTAAACATTTGGATTCAGTAACTCTTCTCATAGGAGCAGTGTTTTGATATCATCAGAAGTCCAAAACATATGAAAGCTTAAAAATAAACAAGTCTACTAAAAAAAAACAGTCTGTTTTGCTAAAGATGTAGTTAAGGCGCATAATCATAAGAACTGAATCTAAGCTGCATTATTGCCTGGGGATATTTGTCTTTTTTTTCTGCACAGGAATTAGAACAAGTCTTAAACTGCTTGAATGTGAAGAGTTTGTTAGGATAGGTACTAACTCATTGAGATCTCTTCTTGCCTAAAGCAGAAAAATTCATTACTATGGATTCTATAACTTTTAGAAATTTATACTTTTCCTGAAAAATGGTTCCCTCAAAAAAAAAAAAGCGCACCTTAGTTTGTACTTCTGATCTTCATCTTCAGATGTATTGCATGTGCAGGTTTTAACATTTTAGACTTGGAAGGTTGTTGTAAATGGAAATGTAAAGACATTCTGCAGCCACATGTAGAATACTTCTATTTTTTTCTAAGCTTGGCTATTGCTGCCAGGTGTTCATCTCTACTTTATATCCTCAGTTATCCTACTATGGTTTCCCATTCACATTCTAAGCACTTCTCACATTTCCTTACCTCGTGTGAGCACATTCACTTCCCTTTGACCCCCCACGTTTCCATATGAAAAGACTGGCAAGAATGTTAGTAGTTGTTACGGCAATAAGCAATTTATGAGGGTCACCCCATCCCTCATTATTTCAATATTTATTCTTGCCAGTAAAACATTTTTTGTTAACTTTTTTCTTGCTTTGTTTGTTGACTAATGGAGAATCGCACTTGGAAATGTCATTGTTTGGAGGGCTGGACTGTCAGTGTGTTTGGGTGTTAAACAACTCTGGTTTGTTATAAATGGAAATTCAAAAGAAGTGATAAACTTGATGCATAGCAACTTGTAGTTGCCATGGTGCTTCAACGTGAAGTAATTTTCTTCAATATTAAAATGCTTTTGGGGTATCGTCTTCACTTTTAAGTAGTCACTATTTAAGAAGGAAGTGGCTCTGGGGAGAAGTAATGAGAAACTATTTCGGAATATCTAACGTGACAACCAACGAGGACGTGTCAAGAAAACAACACAGTGTTCTCGAATCTGTTTGGGGCCTGGCTGTTTTGGCAGTGGAGGCTTTTCTGACACAGCTTCAGAGCACTAAAGACTGGTGGGTTACCGCAGATCGCCCCCCAGTCAGGGGGGTCGTGGGTCAATTCTTCAAGAAACAGATGTGAAGTTGGGTTTGTCAAATGTTGAGTCAGGGGATGACGGGATCGGTCCCCAGCATGCCCCGTCTCTTTGTGTCAGTCAGTTGATGTGTGCTTGTCCTTCTCCTTCCTTTTATCCGTGATGTTCGTGTACCTGTAATTCTTACTTCTGTGACAGTCAAAAAGGATTCTTTGACTTGGCGTGCCACTTTGGAAAGACTTTAAGCTTCTCCCAGAGCTGTGATGCCTCGCCTCGGTGATTTTCGGTGTCAGAGCTGTTGAAGTGTTAGGCTTGGGTCCCCCATGTGGACCTGAGCTGCACTACGGCTCCCTCCCTTCCCAGCCCAGCTGCTGGGTTTACTCTTCCTTTTTCCTGCCTTCATTGGCTCTCTTTGTTTCAAAAGAGCACCTTCCGTATGTTCTTCTTGCATGAGACCTTTGGCTTTTTAAGAAAATAAAAATAATAAAGAATTCTGTCAGTTGCTAATCATTTTATCTCGTTCTTGGAAATAACGAAGGCTTGCAAAAGCCTCCAAAGTGGTGCATGACTTTGATACTTAAGTAGTAGTAATCCCAGACTGGCAGCGTAGAAACTGGCTGTAAATGAATTTGTATTGAATTTCACTTAAAGAGTTCTAATACTGAGCATTGCTCTCTGAGACTTTAGCTTCATTGCATATAAAAATCAGCAAGAAGTGTCTCAGGAAATAACTGCAGGAAGTTGTTGGTTTTCGTCTTCTTTTCCATAAAATACTTACTATTTTAAGGGCATAACATTTAAGTTTTAAAAACTAGAGTTAAAATCTACTCCTTTGCTGCAATCACACAAAGACTGCAGCTGGTGGAATCTTTCTGTACAGTGAACAGGCCAATTAATACAAGTTGCATAATACAAACTTCAGATTGCAGCTCTGGCTTCTTTAAAGAGCTTGCATCATGTTTATTCAAATGATCAATGCTGTGTGAACCAAACATGTCAGTTAACTCAAAATGACCCAGTTCAGAGTTAATTTGTGCCTCCGTATTTCGACTGCTGCTGTGTAGCTCGGAAACTCAAGGTATCTGCAGAAAAAAAACCTACTGCAGCTTGTAGGATAAAAGTCTTCCCCTGTCTTTAGGGTTCACTCTGATTCTTAGGGAACCATTAGTGGAGAAGTAAAATTACTTGTGTTTCTAGGAGTAAAAAAAAGTTACCTTGGGTTTTTTTTTTTGAGTATTTTGGTTTTTGGTTGGGGTTTTTTTGGCTTGTAAGCGACAAGCATCTTTCTTTTCTAATTAGTCACTGAAAACATAACAAACTAAATATAAACAAAGCGAACTTAGATATAGCATAGGGATGTTTTGAATGCCATTATTTCAGGCTTCAGGCTGAGGCATTACAGGACAGTGATCTTCTTAACACTAAAAGATGACCTCTTCAAAGCAGCGTTCTGCAACTGTTCAAAGCTACCTAATGGGCAAAGCTGAAATTCACTTGCAGTTTTGTCCCTGCCTCCAGGACAGCAGGGCCATGGGTGGTTATTTACTCTTGCTAGAAAGCTTTGTCCGTTCCAGCAAGGTTTTGCACAATTTCCTCTCAAAAACACGGCAATGAAAGTTCACATATTTTACATCTGCATATTGGGTTATTTAGCTGGGAAATGATTTGGGAAGCAATCAGAAAAGCAGTAGTGAAAGCTGCCTTCTAAAAAATGCCTTTCTGACCCTGTCACATCGCTGCAGCGGGTGGTGATGAGAACCAGAATGTTTACGTGCTGCTTCTCAGCCTAATGCTCCACCAGCTCAGGAGCTCTGTCCTCCTTTTCAGAGTCAGGAATAAATCACATCACTTCAGACAGCAGGTCAGTTTTTGAAATGTGCCTTCAGATTAGCCTTCCTGTCTGTCAGCAGTCAGCACAACTTAGGTTGCTTTTTGCTCAATTAAGGTGACGTAACCCAGCAGTACGGTGGACGTAGCTGAGCAGCGTGATAAGCTTGAGGTAATTTGCCTACCAGCAGATCCTGCTGGAACCTCCACGTCAACAACACTGAAGTTGTTATTGTAAATGGGATAGTGTTTTGAGTTAGCATTCCTAAGGGGTTTAATCTTGTACCTTCAGGCACCTCAGAAATTATTTCAAAAGGGAGGCCTGTGTTGACACACTGTGGTGTAGGGATTTCTGGGCTGACTTTTTAGACTTAGCTTACACACCAAAAGTGGTTAAACCAGAGAGAAAGATAGAACTTGACATGTTTTTTAAGCTTTCTTCACAATGCCTCTGCTCTGTTTTCACCTTAAAATCCCCTCTGCAGTTCCTCACTGGTAATTCCTATGTTTTTTATAGTTTCAAGTGTGTTACCTCTATTGTGCCATATTTTAGGAAGGGAATACAAGGCTCTCCTGTGCTGCTGCTGTTACGGTGAAGCTCATAGTTAGAAGAACATTTAGCAGCTCTTTCATTACCAATCTGAAATTGTGTATTCCGTCCTGCTCAATTCTAAATGCTTGCATAGTTTTTAGCAGGATTGCTTCGTGTTTTGCAGAGTAGAACTGTAAATGAAATCATCTCATTCATGCAGCTTCTCTAGTTGAATACCAGATGCTTCCAAAAGGTGCTGTTACTCAAGGAGCTTCTTACGATGAGAATTTTTCAGTTTGTCTCTTGTTCCTCCTCCAGCAGCTATCAGTGATGAGAAACATGAAGCTGTGAGACTTTGAGTTGCTACCAGAGTGACACCACCTTAAGCAGTAGATTTGAATTAAAGAAATGTCAGCTAGGAGGTTAAGTCCCATGAGTTCACTGTAGCTGCTGTGTGGAAACTGTGGATCTTCATTGTCCTAGCAGCTGAGTGTGTAATACCCTCATGATTGGGCATTCTTTACCAAACCCATCTGCAGTGTTCAGTGCAGCGTGTGGTTGTGTTGCTGCTTTAAAAACAGGCAGAACTTTCCAGTTCAGGAGGTGAGGGATCTCTTCACATCAGCATCGGAATCGCCATCAGCTCCAGGCTTCTGTTGTTATCTGCTCTTTGGATCCCTGTGGCCCTCTTGTATAGACAAAAACCTGTTTCCACATTTCCTAAATGTGTTCAAACTGGCTTTTGAAATAAAAATGATGCCTTGAGGAAGCTGCTACCAGTGCCTTTAGGCTGTCACCTCGGATTCGCTCCATGTGAAGTAAGACCTTGTAAGTGACTTAGGTTGATTTTTATTTGTTATTTGTGTGTTTTTGAGGTCCCACTGAGAAAAGATGCCGAGTCTTCTTAATGTCAGAAAAGGGGGGGGGGATGGTGTTTATGAAAGGAGTTTTATTTCTCAAGTCACGATTTCTTAAGTAGTGTATGAGGAGTAATAATCTTAATCTGTGTGAAATGAGAGGCAGTTCTGGATGTACTCCAAGAAAGATGCTACCTTTAAAATTAAGTATTTCATTCTAATCTTTATTTCCTTTGCAAGGAACCTGTAGAGATTGTTTGGATTCTTGATTTTTAATATTAGGGTGGTATCAAGAGGACTGAACTTGCTCTAAAAGGAAGTGAAATAAGAGGCAAATTAATGCAAGAGTTTGTCACAAAGTGGGATGTCCTAGCTTGGAGAAGTTAAAGCAGTTGTAGAGACGGGAAATGACAAGTGAGAATTCAGCATATAAGAAGAGAGGGTGGAGAAAACCAGAAGAGAAGTGGGAATACGTATTATTTTGTTCAGGTGACTCTTACAGGATATATATAATCAGTATTTCATCGCTAATGTAGTATTGATAGGGGAAACCTGGACAAGGAAGTCTCTAAGTCTGGGAAAGGTCTCTGAGGAGTGAAATAATTGGTTGGTTTGGCTAGAGCAGCCCCAAAGTGTTTCAACAGCCTAATGCGGTCTTAACTAATTGTAGTTTATGAGCTTGATCTTTGTTCCAGTTGAGAGGAAGGACTGGCATGGAGTGAGTTGTCTTTGGTAATGCTTTGAATTGCCTCTGTAGCTTGCTGGAGTTTCTCCAAGTTACCTCCAGCTTATTTCTTTATAAATACTGGATCATTTTTTCACACTTGATTTCCTCCTCTGAGACTCTGTGCATTCTTGTTACGAGATTTGGTCCCTCAACTTGGAATTAGTAGCAAGGCCAGCTTTGCCACGGGTGTAGTCTTGCACGTAACCCATTCTTCTCCTTTTGGATTCATTTTATTCTTCTCTTGCTCTCACTGCCTGGCACGTCGGGCAGGAGAAGGGCAGTAAAGATTGCAGATGCAGTGGATTGCTTAAACTCCAGTAGGGCCATGCTGTTGTGCTTTCGGAAGACTTTTGAGTCTGCTTCCTTGCTGAAGCTGCTCCTCTGTCATTCTTGGGAGCATCCTGGGAATTGACTTCTCTGGTCAACCTTGGTTGCTGCAGAAGCTGATATCCAGCCAACTGATATTCAAGTCCCATTAAAACCAGTCCTATCTGAAGTGCTTTTGGCAGGAAAGATTCTCTGAGTACTCCAGGGGTTGGTACTGAAGATTTCCATGTCTAATTTTGCCCTGTATTCTGGAATTATGAAGCACTCACATAAATATGCAAATATACATAGGTAAGCTGTAAAATATTGCAGTAAGGAGGAAATAGCTCATCATTTAAGGAAATTGCAATATTATGCTATTAATAATTTATTCATTAATGTATAAATTAATCCTATATTATCACTCTCTCCATGGGCAAACTGTTCTCTTTCTTTTTGTTCCAAAATTTTTTTTTTTTTTTTTCAATACTGATGTATTGGTAAAATGGACAAGTTGGATCAGTACCCCTGTTGCTCCTTTCCAAAAATGCTGTGCCTACACATTAATACTGAAAAAGCTTGATTTGTTTAGTGCTCTTTACAGTTACTTAGTCTGGGGTTGTCAATAGTTACATGGGGGAAATTATTTGGTATTAAAATGTGTAATCAATGTGTAAGATCTTATTAAAAAGATGAACAGGATGAGTAAAGAAATAGATATAATTAGATATTAAACCCGATTTATGTTTTTGGTGCCATAGTTATGAAGCAATACTTCTATACAGAGGTTGAAAGTCCATTTGGGTCTGGACCATTCCCAGTCCATCACGGCCACAAGCATCATGGTGTCTTGTTTGCTGTTCTCCTACTGCTGCGTGGTTCTTCATGCTCAGAAAACAGCGAGGAAGGAACCTCAAAAAACATCTATTTGCCTCCTTAAGGGAAAAATTAGAGCAGTGACGTAAGTGGTGCAGATGAAGAGACTGTTCTGAATGTTCATGCAATGGTTGTTGCTTTGGAAGGAAACTCTGAAGCAGATTTTTGGGGCTGTAGGATAGAGTAAGCATTTCTCTACCAAAGGGAAGTTTATTCCCAAGTTGTAAGTACTGTAGTGACATGTTTGCTTTGTTAAAAGTAAAGTGTTGGCATTATTCTAATATCAACAGGAGATTGCTCTGTAATATTCTGTCCGCTAAGATTTCCTTGTTGCAAGATCACTTACAAGCCCACATGTAATTAATTGACTTTTAAAAGCATCTTGATTTCCCTGTCAGCAATAGAGTAGTTTTATTGTAAGAATTTGCTAATTCTTACATCCTTGCTGGAGGACAATCTTGTTCTTGCCAATTCTCTCTTGCCAGGGTTTGGTCATCCTGGATAGAGCTGGTAACTGAATCTTAGAGGTTGCTCTGCAGTTGATTTGTTTTATTGTGAGAGTGCTGCATAGGTGCATTCTCAGCCGTAGAGATGAACTAAAAATACCCCAAAACTGAAATATTGAAGAGATTAAGTGTGTGCCTGTTGAGGATGAGCAATGCTGGTGATTTCATCCATGCTGGGAGTCTTGGATTTTGAAATCCAGATGTCCCATTTTCTGTTTATTGGGCTGGAAACCTGATTAGGGTGAATTAGACCCCTGTTAAAGGCAGTAGTGGATTTCAGAATATGCAAATTCCTGCTTTCTTCATCAGTCACGTCAAATACACTGTAGAAAATAGTGAAAGGGTTCTAAGTTCATGGGTGCACTGTATTTGAGCAAGAATAATCAGGTGAAATCCCATCCAGTGAGTGTAGACTTTGAGATACCAAAAACCGCACAAGGCAATCAGAGAGTCAGGGAAACGCAACCTGTAAGGAGAGATTGTGTAGCCTACAGAAGAAGCAGCAGGAAGGGAATGTAACTCCAGAAATACACTACCAGCTACAGCAAAGTGAGAGTGATTGGTTTTCTGTGTCTGGTAGTTGCTCTGAAGCTGGAGCATGGAAAATACGTATAATATAATTATATTATATAATATATATAATTATATTATTTATATATAAAATATAATATTATCTATAAAAATTATATATTATATAATATAATATAATGGAAAGTAACAGTGTAAAAGGAAAAATGTCCCTGATAGTTTCAAAAGCCTTGGTGGGGCAGATTACAGTTGCAGCCTGTGTTTGTACACAGTCACGGTGTTAACACACATTCACATGGTTGCTTTGTTTATTAAACATGTGATGAAAGCATTCAAATATCTAGCTATAGCCTAGATTTACTGGCCAAGAATGTGCTGTGCATGAGCATTTTTATTTCTACTCTCAAATTAATATGTCACTTCAGACATGTTAAACTTCCACATTGATTGTTGGGCTGATGTTTGTGCAGTTTTGGGATGGCTTTTTTTGTTTTTTTGATGTTTCACTCTACATTCTGAAAGACTTTACAAATGCTTATTACTTTCAGGATGGATTTGTTTGCTTTCCATGAGTAATTCATCAGGTACATTCTGTTGCATATTGTCTGCAGTTGTGGTCTGTTTTTGCCCTCTCTGAATGTAAATCTCTTTGAAGTAAGAGGCTTTATTCTATGCTTGTACGTACGATAAGGTACTAGTCCTTGACTGAGTTTTCCTGTATCATGTGTAGCATACAAATCAAAATACTACTTGGTTTCTGGGCCAAGAAAGGGATTTTTTAAGTTAAAACTGAGGCAGCTGATAGCTTATATGTGTTTGTAATGGTATCAGGGTATGAGAGCAGCTGTGTTATGTGGTATCTGTTCAGTGGTTATTAAAGGCTGGAGCCAGTATAATGGAACTTACTGTCTGTCCTCTTCAGCAATCCTCCTTGCTTTGCATGCTAAACCAGGTGTTTGCTTTGGGGAGCTAAATTTTTTATTTTCCTTTGTTCATTTGGTTACCAAGTTTTTACATGTAAATGCTCCTTCTGCAGGGAAATAAATTTTGTCTTTTGGGTATTAATGGTGCGTTTCTTAAAAATACATGTGTAGCAATGGCTGAATGGGCTGCCTGGGAAACAAGTAATGAGTCTTTTAATGCTTTAACACCCAAGTGC
This sequence comes from Struthidea cinerea, assembly GCA_013397865.1. Taxonomy (NCBI): domain Eukaryota; kingdom Metazoa; phylum Chordata; class Aves; order Passeriformes; family Corcoracidae; genus Struthidea; species Struthidea cinerea. Next base: position 2,174,470 of record VZTI01003226.1, read on the forward strand.
TGCTTTCTGTGATTGCTGGCAAAATTCTTGATGGAAGGCAAAGTCAGCTCACCTGAGTTATAATGTTAACCTTGGTGTGGTGTAGGGATAGAAGGGTTAGTTTTGAAATTTGGTTTGATGCCCGAAGTGCCATTAGTAATTAAAATCGTGATGGAGTGTGAAAATATTCTTGTTGGGAATAATAGATTTTTTATTTGTTAATAAACTAGTTAGCTGGGAGTGCAGGTTCTACGTTCTGACATTAATATTGATTAAACATATTATTTTTTAATAAGTGGAGCGGAGAAAAGCCCCACAAGCATCAGTTTGTTCTCATAAAGGATTCTGTACTAGTTTCGAAACAATTCTAGTGCATTCCCTAAGTGCATATTCAGGCTAGGATTTTATTGTAATCTTAAGTGTTCTATTTTATTATTACACTGATACCCATGTTCCTACGGAAAAAAAACCCAAAACATTAAGGCTGCCTTTGGGACGTTTTGTCCAAGTTGTTGATTTTTATAGCTCAGTTTTAATTGTCTAGTAAATGGAGGGTTGTTTTTGTTTTTCGTTTTAATCAATGGTCATCTAGAGTATAACCTCAAAATGGTTGTACTAGGCAGACCAAAGAGACCTGTCCGTGAGTGTTAAGACCTTTAGGAAAGAATATAATAAAAATAAGGTATCTGTGGGGTGTGTGGGTGTAGCTAAATGCTGCACCAAAGCATCTCGTGGTATTTTAGTACTTTATTCTGCAAATGCATGTGGGTTTCTTTGCTCTCCAGAATACTTTGTGATGGGAGATAAAGAATTTGTTCCATTTGTTTCTTTTGTTGAACAAAACTTGCTTTTCAGTGAAGCTGCTAGTCACATTGCTGTTCCTTCCATCTCGAGAAATGATGAATGCTTCCTGGGCAGAAGGAAATTTCAGTAGCACTTTTCAGTATTGTTTGCCAGTTTGGCTCTCTGCTTTATCTGCACCATTTTTCCTGTGTTCCTCCTCCCCATTCTCTGAGCTTGAGTCCAGTTGAAGCTCAGCTCTGTCAGACTATCCCTGTTCCTTGCTGTCCCTGAAGGAGCACACAGTTGGAGTAGGAGCACAAGGCTGGATCTCCATGGCCTATGGAGTTCAGTGGTGACAGGGCTGGCTGCTGTTCCAGCTTCTCTGCCATGTTTGCCTTTTGACTGCCTCTGGGCTGGTGCTGTTTGAAACCACAGTGTAGGTCTTCAGCCCTGTCCTAAGAGGCAGCACCTAATCCAAGCCTGATCTTGGGCTGTGCTTCTTTGTCCTGCAAGAATCCCGTTTCAATTAATGCAGCCCCTTTCAATTGCTGTCTTGTATCTCAGGCTCAGGCTGTTGTGGGTTTTCTCAGCAGCCCTCGTCAATCTACTTTTGCCTGTCCTGAACAATTTTGTATCAATTTCAAGTTATTCCTGTGCTCTTCACTTGCTTTTATGGAGAGCTTATGAATATCTTGAGTATAATGGGTCTGGTATTCTGCATATTCTTAACCGTACGTACACCGGGCTCAGGTTTTGTTTCATTACTATGGGGCTTCTTTAAGAGATGTGAATGAAGGACTTTCAAAAAAAACCACCCCACATTTTTACAGATAACCATATGGTTCTGATTAATATGATTCCATTACAGTAAATATGCAAGGTGAGGCTTTCCCCTACAGAGGTGATACTCATTTTCTCACAGTGTAGTCTATCTATTAAAATGTCTATTAATTATGTTCTTCACTGAATACACGATAATTATGTTCTTCTTAATACCTGACAACCAGCCAGTACAGAAACTGAACTTGGAAAAGAGCAGAGCACTTAACAGCACACAGGATCACCGTTTGGTGTCCGCATTCTTCTGATACTAAAGTCAGCTTATTTGCGAAGTGCAGCCATTATGTCATACTACTAATTTTTTTCCTTATTTCCTTTGAATAATTAAATAAATACTAATTTAACCAGGTGGTTTTACTGCAGTTCACTTACCAGTTCTCTAAAATAGAACTTCTGTAGTGACATTGCTTTGAGACACTTTATAACTCTCTCACCTATAAAGAAACACTTCAGCACTTCTAAGAGGAACTTGGTTTCTCCAGTGAGAAAAACGTGGCTGGCTATTTTACTGTGGTTTTGCCTGTCTTGAGTGCTCTTTCTGCCTCTGCAGATCAAACCTCTTAAGATTCTGAGAGAATTTTGTCTGTTCGGAGCAAGCCTGTGTTCGATTTTTGTGCCATATGCCAGAGGCAATTTTTCTTGGCCTACTGAATTGCAGCTTTACATTTTTGCTTTCCGTACTTGGACCGGGTTCCACTTTTTGAAAGGTCTTTTCTTTGTGGGTTTTATTTAGTGGCTTTTGTGTTTTAAAGATTACAACTGGATAAGAGTTGGCTGCTGTGTTTACCCAGCAGCTCCTCTGCCTTCCCCTCCAGCTCCCTGCTTTCCTACTGCCAGCTGAAAAAGAAAACTGTTGACTTTCTGGTAGATGGCAGCATTTACTGCCTGTTCTCCTGCCCGTCCCAGTGCTCGCTGGAGGAGCTGGATTCACTCAATATGTGGGCAAACACGTTATTAGAGCCAAGAGGGAAGAGGGAGGGAGATTTCTCCCAGACTTGGCACGAGCACTGCCAAGGGCACAGTACTTTTTGGAAGGGTTAGCGTGGCTTATGCTGAGCACCTTGGCTCAGGAGTGGCTTTTCTTTTTCAGATCCTGGTTGTGTGGAATTTCTCAGAGGAGACTGACTAGCTCAGCCTCTGGGTCTGAGGTGATGCTTCTCTGTTGCACAAGGCTAAATACGGGATGCAGCATGCACATGCTGTAAATACAGTGTATATAAATAGCATATGTTAAAGATTAATTAAACTAAAGCGAGGCTTTGAATTTAACATAAAGACTAGGATTACTCTAGAAAGAAGTCTGTCATTAATACTGCCTTGCTTTCTTAGCAGAGATTATGGGCTCTGTTTAAAGCAGGTGGTATATTCAGTCTTTTTTCAAGCTCTCAGTATTCCTTCCTCTTTGCAAACTTCCTGCAAGAACACAGTTGATGTCCAATCTAACATTTTACTTTGGCATAAGCTTGGAAGTGGACTAAGAGGACAAAAAAAGCAGTGTTGGAGTAGGATGTGGAATAAAATTTAATGGGACACAAATGAGGATGGCATGGGAAGATTAGGTATGTCAAGGGTAAAGAGAATTGCAGTATTTGGTGTTTTCATCCTTTCTGTGAAAAAAAAAGCATTCTTGGCTTCATTGGGTAACTGTGCTTTCAACCAGTTAGTGTACATATATCTAAAGGGGAGGGAAGTGTCAAAATATTTTTAAATGTTGCTTTTTATGTCCTTGAAATGATTGAATGTAGGGGAGGGAATGGAAATAGTTCATTGCATTATGGAAGTGTTGACTTTTGTGTCCAAACCAATTCAAGGAACATATTGAAAATCTGTTTATCGTGTTATTCCTGTTAACAAAAACATTTGGATATTTTTTGCCAATCATATCAGACACTTTAAAATCATCAGAGTATAGATGGAAAATCTCCTAAAGAATATGTAATTCACTGACTGGTAAAAACATTAGCCTTTATGGCAGAACTTTAAAATACCTGTGCTGCGAATGTTAAATAATGTGGCACTTTTCTAATGAAATCTCTAACTCACTGCATTTTTGGGCTGTAAATCTGCTGGAACTGACCAAATCCTTATGTGTCTTGAAGGCACAGGTCACTGGTGGGTTACAAGTATGTGAGTGTGACTAAATCAAATCATTGATTCAGAAGGAGAAAGAGTGGCTTTTGTAATGATAAAAAATTTCAAAGGTAGAGTAATTCTGTTATTGCTAGGAATGGAAATTTGTGACTGTTTAATCCATTCTCGCTCTCTTTCCTTCTCCCTCCTTTCTGTCCCAGACCTGAGTAGAGAAAGAGGAAAGCCCAGAGGAAAGAAAGACATATTTTTCACCAGGAAACTTACTATTTTTATTTTCCACATGCTGAAGGCACGTTCTGTTCGTATAAAAATTCATGTAAAGGATTTATGGGGATAAACCACAGCAGTTCTTTCTCAGCATCTTTGAAACTTTAGATGGAGTCTAAAGCAAACAACCAAATGTGAGAATGTTTGGGTTTTTGGTTTTTTTTTTGCATAATTTACCTTGTGTCTGTCTCTTTTACTATTTAAAAGGCTTTCACTTAGGGTAAGACCCATTTCTGTGGCAACCTTCCTGCTCTTGCTGTTCAAGCCAGGAAGAACATTTGAGGCTCATTTTAATAAATGTAGGCTGTCTAACATTATGAGCTTCATTTTTTCAGGACAAGCTAAATATTTGGATGGGATTGAGTTTTTATTTGGTGGGGGTATTGTTACTTTTTCAAGTTGCATTTGTATATTAACTTACACTGCAGATCAAGTTACTTCTTTCACGTACTTCTGTGAATAAGTTATGCATGTTCCACATTAAAATATTAATGCAGGATACATTTGACTCCTTGGCACAAGAATAAGATTTTCCAGGTGAAGTGACTTGAGGTTGCAAAAACCATGCCAAGTACTGCAGCCAAAGAGGACTAGATTATGGGTAATTATTCTCAGATGTACTTCATACAATTAATAATTACGTTGTACTTACCATCATGAATAAAACCTGTTTTTCCAACTGTTTAGGTTATGCCTATCTGAATCATTTAAATATGGGTTGTTCTGGGGTACAGGGAAGAATTCTGGGGGAGGAAAGCAGAATTTCTTAATGGTTTCAAGAGTGAAGAGGAATTGGGGGATGGTTTTTAGAATGGGCCTGTTGCCACGTTAACCTGTGTTCATCCTAACAGGCATAAATGTTCTGTACGTAGTTCAAAAGCAGAAAGCTGCTGTGAGAGGTTACCAGTGTGGTAGTCAGTTTGTCTTTCTAAAGTTGCTTCCAAACTTTAAAACTTGGATGAAATATTTGAGGGTTAATGCTACTTTTGAGTTGATAAAATCGAAAGCTTTGGAGAAAATGCATGTTACAGGCAAACGTAAATGCTGACACTTTATATTTGAGTATCTCTTACCACGGCTTAAAAGAGCAGAAATGCTAGATCTTGTCTTTAAAATAAAAACGTAGGGTTTAAAATTCATATCCAGAAGGAATAAATTTGATATTCATCAAAGGTAACTTCTGTGTTCACACTCAACAGGAAATTCAAATGCCTGTCAGTCAATTTGCACAAGTCATTTCTCAAGCACACAAAAATCTGAAGCAGTGTCTAAAGAGATTGAAAAGAAAAGGAAAAAAAAGTAATATGCCACAATGTAACACTAAAGAATCCAAATACCCCTGTGTGAAAGAAAAACAAGTCAGCTTGACATTCTGTAGTACATTCTTCAGTACATTTAGGACATTCTTTATCATGTTTGAAGTGTGGAGTGGTGATGTAATTTTGATTGATCATACAGTAACGGCACTGAAATATCTGTATTTGTGCAGTTCAGATACTGGTATTTCTAACAAGCTTTTGATTGCATTTTTTTATCTGATTGTGCTCTTTGGGTGATTTTTATTTACATGAGTTGGCAGTGGAGTACTAGATTATTGCTTATGGAGATTGATTTTTACCTCCCATTATAAATATTAAAGGAAATAACAGTTCTAAAATCTGGGAGCAGGTAAGGAAAGGATTTCTCTGAATATTGACCTATAACAAGCTATTAAAAAAAAAAACAACCCAACCAAACAAAACCAGCCAAGAAAACAAACCAACAAAAAACCACCACAAACAAACCCTGCAACTCCTGCGTTTAACAGAAATTTTTTAGTAATACACTGAGTAATACTAACCAGAACAAAAACCTGCTTTCAGAATATGGCAGTATTTTGCCTTGAATCCATTTACTAGGAGCAGTTGTTTTAAAACTTACAGCAGAATATTTTTTTTAATGCTGCTCATAGATTATTTTGATGTTTTGGTGTGATAAGAGCACTGGGAGTATCTTATCAAGGCAAATTTAATCTTAAAAAAATAACACGAGTCTGAACACACCTTGCTTCAGAGAGAGGGATCAGGGTTTTAGTGTATTAGCACATTAATTGAAACTTAGTTTTTGATAAGATCATTTTCTTTGTGTATCCAACTTCCAGTTCTAAACAAGTGACTGAATTTCACTGGATTTTTTTGAGGGAGGAGTGTTTGAGTGTGGAGTTTTGAATGTGGGTTGTGTTTTGTTTGTTTGCTTTTCAGGTGTTAATGAATTATTCAGAATAGGGGAAAGATGTCAATGACTCTTCAAGCACTGCTGTGCAGTCCTGTCTATCCCAGCAGGTCCTGATGGACTATGGTGTGACTTCCTGGGAGCTGGAAGCTGCAAGTCTGTGCCTCAGGAGCTGCCCAGGTGTAGGTGGACAAATAAAAAATCCATTAATACTCAATTAATAATCCTGAGTGAATAGTCGGGTGTTATTTCACACTGCTGTCTCATTAGCCCTTGCAACTACAAGATTTGGCAGATGCCAACACCTGTAAGACACCGTTTGCTAAGGGAATACAACAAAATCTTATTTTTCTCTAGTGGCAGGATGTTGCCAACCTATTTCAGCTCCGCTGGCATCGCTGTGCAGTTGAGAGCACAGTGATTCATTTTGGTAATATTATAATATCTCAGCATTATAGGCTCAGCAGCTAAGGATTTACCAAGAAAGAGTATTAATCCATAATTAGTGCTCTTTCATAATTTTTCTACAGTACTCCATGTTTATATACAGAGTAAATTAGATTATTGTTTCAAGGGTTTTCAGATATAATTTGGTATGTTTGAAGTGCAGCATAGGATATTGCATGGGGATCTGTAGCTCTGCGTAAATTGCTTAAAAGAACTTAAGACAACAGAGTTTTTTAGATGGAGGAATTCTTGTGATGAAAACATTAAACTTTTGTTTGTCTGGAGATGGTTTCCCGAGTATTTTGTAGCTGCATGTGATGTAAAGATGGTCCAGCAGGGGTTGCTCTGTGCTTGGGTGAGTTCTGTAGGTCAAACCAACATGGTGACTTTTGTCTACAAAATCATTTACTGGAAAACTGCACATCGCACTGACAAACTTCTTTGTGTTTAATGCACTGTAGTGGACAGAGCTGCTGTTGGGCAGAGAAACTTGCAGACAGGTTGGAATAAACACATTTACAGGTTTTGTCCATTTATTTTTGCACACTCATGGTGTACCTGAATTTGCACTGTACAAGCTTCTGTTTTTCAAACACTGTATTACTGTAAGTAATTCAGTCTCTTTATGTAATTTTCTTCATTTTCAGTTAAGACCAGAACCAGTTTGTCATCTTTTCTTATTTTATTTGAAGTTATGCAATTGTTTAGGGGTTTGTTTTTTTTTTTTTTTGAGTTTCAAGCAGTTTGCTTTGAAATCTTGGGTCACAAATGGCTTAAAAGGTGCAGAATCAGCAGCAGTTTCGAAACACAAGCAAATTTTGATTCGTTCTTCTCATCTCCTCAGCAGAGGATTAAAGTAATTATGTTCTCATGCAACAATCAGTGGAGAATAAAGCATTTGATCTTTCTTTTATTTTTCTGGTTTTCAAGTAGGATGTCAAAACAATTTTTTTTTATATATTTTCACTTTTAATACTGCTTTGCGACTGTTTGTATTTCAGTGTGTGTGTGTGTATTCCTAAGTAATACCTTAGCCTGAAGAAAAACCCATCAGAGGCTGCTTGAAAGAAAAGTAAAGCTGTGAATTAATTGCCTCTGGCTTGCATTGAAGGCACACATATTGGCTATCTTGTTCATTAATTTTTTCTTTTCTTTTTGGACTAATTGGGTTTTTGTAGTTTGGTTTCAGCGTGTAATATGCCATACACTTTACCTCTCAAATTTCCCGTGATTTTTCTTAAGTGCTTTGGATCATAGTGAATCTTTCACTTATAGGAAGTCAAATCTCCAGGGTTTACTTTTCTGTTCTTAAAGATACTGTAAATGCACGTGATTGCATGTTATGTGAATACATCTTAATTTTAAAAATGGGTATTCTAAGAAAATATAATCTGCTTGCAAAATATTCTTGGTATATGCTATCTTAACTAAAATTTGACTGCAGGATTCAAAGCTGAAGACATTTTTGTTAGACATATAAATCTAATTTAATTGTTGATTTATCTTGTGGTTTTGGTTTGTTTATTTCCTGGGAATCGTGCTTGAATGGTATCCTGAGAATAAATTGTGTACTTTTTGAAGGACATGAAATACTGGAGTGATAATGAAACCTTATCCCTGGGCTGTTGCCCTGAAAACAAAAGTCAATTAAAAAAGCATTTAAAGTGTTGCTCCCTCTAGTTTTTATTGATGTATGTAGGCTTTTTCCTATTGAGAAATATAAAGCTCATTATATCAGTTAAATCTATTTTAACAAAAGAGAAAGCCGGAATATGATGATTTTCATCTGTGCTGGTTTTATTTTAACTGCCACTGTGATTAGATTTGCCTGCAGCAGCTTTCGGAGGCTGGTGTCTGATGTGGAGTTCTTGGGCAGGGTACTGCTGAGCTGGTGGCAGCTTGGACAGAAGGAAAGCCTGTGCTGTTAGGGGCTAATCCACTGTGCTGGATCCGGTGATTCAGCTGACAACAAAATTAAACAGCTACGCTGTGGCGGATGAATTTTGATGTCCAAGTATAATAAATAGTATCCCTGTTTCAGGCATCTGTCTGTGAAAAGCCCCTAACAAGGACTCGTATCAAGTATCTGATGGAAATTTATAATTACAGACCTGCATTGTGTGGGGAAGTTCAACTGCAAATTAGCTGTGGATCGTTCAGAGTTTAATTATCCTGTTCACTGGTTTCATAATCTTTCAGTATCTGTGGCTTGAGAATTTCTCTACTCTCCCTTCTGCAATCCATGCCGCATCAGTTTGGTAGGGAAACAGGGAACAGTGGGTAAGCTCTGGCCTGCTGGAGGGAGATGTTCGTATTTGGCAAGCTTGTGTAATTTGAAATGAAAGCCAGCTCTGTGCCACAAGTGGGTGGATCATACCCTGCCTTGTTGAAAAGGTGAAGATGCCAGAGCAATAGAAAAAAACTGTTGGAAGATATTTTTAAGTTTGAAACCCAACCCCCCCTAGTTTCTAACAAATTGATGCTATATCATCATTCCTACTGGGCTTCACTTTAGCTGAGAAAGGTGGCCAAATATAGGAGAAATTATCTCCAGCAGTTTGATACATGCTGTCTTCACGGTTTCTTGAACAGTGCATTTGCTGGGTTTTGCAGCATTTGCCAGAAACAGAGGTTGCCAGAGGTGAGGATTTGTTTGGGTTTTTTTCTGGAGAACCTACACCAGAATTCCTGGCCAACAGCTGCCTGGTTCAGTGACTTCTAGAGTCAGAGCTCCTATCTTTGTATTTAACTGCACCCGGTGGGTTTCTGTATTCATCCCTGACCCCACACCAGCTCTCCACGAGTTGTTTTAAAAGCTAACCAAAGCTCTGTATTGTTTCATATGTGCACACAAAACTTGCTGTGACTTCTCTGAGACGACCAGTTTATGAAGAGGTATCTGTTATAATACTAAGGTTTTATTCCATAGTAGAAATGGTCATCTCAAAGCCCACTGTTGAGTATTATAGCATCATGCTCTGGGTTGGAAGGGGCTTTAAAGATCATCTTGTTCCAACCTCCCTACCATGGGCAGGGACACTTTCCACAAGACCAGGTTGTTCAAAGCCGTCCAACCTGGCCTTGAACACTTCCAGGGATGGGATGTTGTCCCGGTTTGGACAAATTTGGAGGAAAATATCTCTGATGGAAGTCAGGTTACAACCACCCCTCCCCCACCAGGTTCGGGAATAAAGAAATTTTCCTTGAAGGAAAGTGAAAGAGATAAAAACTATTTATTTAAGAAACACACAGGAAAGGAATAATAATGCTAAATAATGAAATCTCTCGCTGTGGAGAGAAACCTGGGAAGATTTCAGAGTCCTTCTGTAGGTGTGGTCTCTCTCCTCCTCCTCGGAGCTGGGACGGGGTGGGCCCCCCTCTCCTCTGGGGCCTCCACCTTGGTGGAAAAACAGTCCCGATGTGTTCTGATGTTGAAACAGTCCAGGAACAAAAAAAAGGAAAATCCGAATGTACAGGAAAAACAAAGTTCAGCTCTCTGGAGGGGAAAAAAACAGGGTGCTTCTCCGCTCCTCTCACCACACCGGCCGAACCCAGAGCAGAGCTCTCTGCTATCTGTGTCCTGGAAGTTTTTTTTCTTCTCTCTCCTCTCTCAGGCTCAGTTTAAAGGCGCAAAGTTAATTTCTGAGCAATAGAGCAGTGATATGGGATACACATCATAAAGTCACCCCAAGACATATGTCCAAAACTTCCCTGGGCAAACTTGTTCCAGTGTCTCACCACCCTGTAGTAAAGAATTTTTTCCAATATCTAATGTAACCCTACACTCTTTCAGTTGGAAGCCATTTCCCCTTGCCCTGTCACTACATGCACTTGTGTAAAATGCAGAGGTTTTGTTCGTTAGTATCATGTTACATTGCCACTTTTAAGTGTCACTTGCTATTTTACTGCTTGTGTTCCTAATCTTGTGTAAGTCTCTGTGACCCTTCACCTGGGCCCTTGTTGTCATCCTGAATGGCATCCTTGGTCCCGAGAATAGTGGCTGAGTTTAGCTTCTGTATTCCCTCCCTCTGTGAAATCGGGGTGAAGAGTTTGTGAGCTCAAGCCCTTGCAGGTTTATTAATTTGTGTCCTTTCACTCTTGTGAGCCCGTTACCATCTCTTAACCTCTGGCACCTTAGCTCCTTTCGGCAGCTTTGGCGAGTGACCTTATAGGATGCTTTCAGGAAAACCAGATTCTCTCTGAGCTGAGAGGCCTGTTAGATTTTTTTTTTTTTT
>VZTI01003226.1:2187716-2203121 GCA_013397865.1 Struthidea cinerea
TTTTTTACCTTTTATCTATTTACTATATTAACAAACCCAAAGACCCTAAATTTTCACCTTGTGACAATCTTACATAACATTCTATCACCTCATTCACACCAGCGTAGATTCCAACTCTTCCCAAAGAGTAGGTAACTTTCTCCATGGGCGAAGGTCAAAGACAGTGTTGTCCAGGGGGGTAGAATCCTTCAAAACAGGCAGAGAAATATTCTCTGCATTCTGGATTCCAACAAGTCAGACTTATCAGGGGATTGCCTAAACTTAAGGAATAAAATCCAGGGCATTTATCAGCTGATGTACTAAATGTTCATGTACTTTGTGGGTCCTTTGGTTCTGTTTGCCCCATGAGAAAGATTCAGCATCTGTTTCATTTGCCCTCAGTATTGAAGATATTAGGACATGGATTAACAGGGAAGATAGAAGAAAGTTAAAGAAGGCAAAAATAACATGGGATGGAAAGAGAAGCTGTAAACCAGGACAGTATTTGCAAGTGAGGTGCAAAAATAATTAGAAAATAACAAAAAAGAGAGAATATATGTTGCACAACAGAAACACTGAAAAAATGTAGCACAGTCAAAACTATGACTAGAGAGAGACAAGAATGTAAATTACACTATAGAAATAAGAGAAAAATTACCCATCTTTTGAACTTTGCATATGTAATTTTTCCCCTGTGGTTGTCTAGACACAGAGATATCCTTTTCCTTTGTTTTGTTTGAAAAATGTTCTTTCCACTTGAATAGGTCAGCTGATAGATAAGATAAAATAACATAATGGCAAACAGATTTTAAATTGCTACCTATTTCTGGAGAATGTAGCTTTACATAGAAATGGAAGAATTCTTATGTATCTGTGATGCAGTGTTTGAGAGAGATCTTGAGGTATTGCTTCTAGTAACTAAACCCAGGAAAGCTGCTTGTGTCATCATGCCAAGGCTGAGAAGAGAGCTGAAAAGAGCTCATGTGTAAGAGACATCATTGTGGAATTGTTTTTAGGATGCCCGAAAGTCTTGTGAAACTCAGCTGTATATAATTTACTGAAGAATTGATCATGTTCAGTTAAAAACATCAATTACATCAATCAAGGCTCTTAATAAAATCCTTATAAAGCCTAGTTATAACCCTAAAAGTGCATCATATTTCATTCTGAAAGAGTGGCGAGTTTGATATTGAGACTGAAAATTACCTTAAATATACTGCTGAACAACCATCTTATTAAAATGAGCTGCTCTGCTGTCAGAGCAGGTGATCAGGGCTGTTCACGTGTTAATTGTTGTGAAGAAGGTGTTGGTAAGAAAGACGTTTTAAATTATTTACCACCTGACTTCTTGTTAAATACCTTAAAAGGAGAAAACCCACCACCACCACTTCAGTCGTTAGATGTTTTCTAACTTAGCTTCTAATTGTCTGCAGAGAGTTTACTGAAATTAATTTGTATTCCTGCAACACTCTCTGAGGCTCATTGTCTTTATAACACAGTGGTCTGGCATGGTTTTCGTGTCTTGTGTGGCAACAAGACTTTGGTTTGGATATCAGTGCAGAAACTCTAGAAAAATGTTTCATCTTCCAGGGCTGTTTGATTTTAATCCCAGCTTTGTCATGGTCAGAAGAAGTATTTTCCAGAAGTCCTGTGTACAGGCTACATTTCCCTACTTATGTATTAATTCAATTATTTTTTTCTTTCAAGACACGTTTATTATGTGGCAAATGGGCAAATTTGTACTCACTTACTGTAAAACTTCCTTGTCAAGTAGGGCAGATCTTGAAACTCAAATTTATGTCATTGTAAAGGAACCCTCAAGGTCAGCAAGAGACTGCTTTGCAAGTGTTTTGCATTAGTTGTGGAATCAAAGTATTTTGGCTTTGTGTTCTGCTTATAACCCCCTTGCATTTTGTTATTGTGGCTACCATTTGTAGGTCATTAAAACAATAAAATACAGATTCATCTATAGAAAAACCAGAACCGTCCTAAAATTTCCTTATGCTTCTGTAAAGTTGGGCACTCGTTCAAGAAGTGCAGAGGGGGTTTTTTTCCATGAAAATTTGTCTTTTGGGGGAGAATATACCCACAGAAATTTAACTTCAGGACAGACCTTTTGAACTTGCAAACTGTTGTCTAGCTCAAAGAAAATTCTAAGTTGTGCTTATCGTGATGGGATTTTGGGAAGCAAAGGGGAATGAACTTGAAACAAGAGAACAGTGTTTATTTCAATTTTAATGGGTTTTATTAGTGGCTTCTTTATCCCCTTCATCTTCTGTATGTGGAACCTGCAAACTCCTGATTAGGTACCCATGGATTTGTACAAGTAATCTTTCTTCAATGGCATTTATTTCTTTATTTTGTTTTTAGAATGAAGCTAGAACAAGCCTGTCTGGATGAAAACATTTTTCAGTCAAGAGGCAACTCTTATGTTCATGACACCTTGCATTTTAAAAATACGTTTTGATTTACCAGTCTGAATCTACGTGGAAGTTCAGAGAGCAATAACAAAGCAAATGATGAAAAGTTAGATGATGAAATAATAAAAGCTTAGGTAAAAACGTGAAATATGGTTTAGTACTTGTTTTACTTTTTTCTTTAAAGTGCTCACTAGCTGGCAAAGATATAGTGGAATTCTTATTAAGAAGATGAATTTTCACCACCTAATAGTAGACGGCAGAATTCATCTGAATTTTGCAATGTGGATATATGTTGTAGCAAGGATTCTTTTTGTATGTATTGGTGTGAGAAAATTAACTACCAAGGTATTACGTGATTAAAAATCAAGTGAATGCAGTTCATATTACATGATTATAAATAAACTACTCCTTATAGTGATGTAACATTATTTCTGGAATATGGAATGGGATGTTTCGGTGTGTTCATGAAATCAGGCTCAGCTGTGGCACAGCTCTGTTGTGCACCTTGACTTCTGGGCTTATGCCTGGAAGGAATTGCTGAAGTGAAAAGACTTCCTCTCATTTTGTGCGAATTCAAAGGAAAAGGGCAAGGATTTATGTTAAAATAATTACCTTAGTAAAGAGGATTTTTAAAGCATAGGAGTGCAGAGTGTAGGTCTTAGACTTTACAACTTCGTGTCTGAAGTTGCAGATTCTCATAGTAAATATGAGCATTTTTGCATAGATAGGTAAACTGAATTTTTAAATTACTTGTAGACATTAGTGAAGCTTAAGAATAATGTCCTGCTTCTCTACCAAGTATTGTATTAACCAATACCCACCTTTCTGAAAACTTGAGGAGGACTTGATATTAGAGTTTATTCCAAGTCTTTTTCTATGCTCAGGTGTGGTACAGACCAGGAGGTGGGCCGTGCTTCTTTTTTATATAAGCATCCTTTAAAATACAGCATTTATAAAGTAGCCTGCCTGGCTCTGCTTTCAGCTTGAATGATAAGCAGGAAAGCATTTTAAAAAACCAGAAGTGCCTGGGGCGCAGCTTTTTTCTTCTCAGAAGAGGGGGAAGACTTAGTGTATTCATTTGAAAAAATGAATATACAATAAATATGGAAAGAGGACTGTGAGACAGAGAAAACCAAAACACAGAAGACTTCTGTACCACTTGTCTGTGGGTGTATTAAAAGATGTTAATCTCCTGAGGGGAAAAGGTTTGGATATCTGGTTCACAGGATTTTTGCATGTGAATAACCTGACTTTTGATATCCAAATAATTTGTTTCATTAAGAAGCTAAATGGTTTCTTTATGTATGAAGAGACTTTAAGTGGAGGTAAATGTCTTTGGACCATAAATCAGTTGCTAGACAGTTCTCAAGCCATCACTTGTTAAACAGTTCTCAAGCCTTTCTTCTTGCCTCCCCCACCCTAAAAAAAAAAAAATTAAAAAAAATAATAAATAATAAAAAACTCTGCCCAGAAATCAGCAGGTAGGATAATTCTTAAATCAACATGGGGACTATTCAGCAGATCCATTGTCTTTGTCTGATTTATGAATTGTGCTGCTGAGTGTTCAAATCATATCCTGTTCTGAAAAGGTTTTCAATCTATTGCAGTGGCATCATGTAATTACAGTGAAGCACATGATGATAGTGTTTAAGCCTCAGGATGCCCTGCAGGGGAAGTAGTGCAAATAATTATCTGTGCATCAGCCCAGATTTAAAACAAAAAAGAGAGAAAAAAATCAATGCTGCTTGGTGGCTGAGTTTTGCGTATTCCAATTAATGATTTTAGATTTGACTTAAAGTTCTGAAATTGTTTGGAAGTAGGCCATCTCCTGCTGAGATGAAGCATCAGGCCATTTTAAATTAGACACTGAGCATGCTCTCTCAGGTCCCCACTGTTTGAGATTTTGCAGCGTGTGTCTCGGTTCCCTGTTAGAAGAGCTGTCACTCAAGTGGAGTAGAGGAGAGCGCAGCGTGCCCTTTTGTCATCCTTCTATCAGCGCACATATGATTCCTCTTGGAACTGGCAACTGGGGATGTGAGACAAGCCTGGCTGTTAGATCGCCAGTGTTTTTGGTGAGTTGATATTCATCTCTTTCCTTTCTGATGCCTTTAGATATCTCAGATAAAACTCAGCTTCACACTTGTCTCTCTTCTCTAATAATGGTATCTGTTTGAAATGTCTCTGCCGTCCTTCACTTCAGTAAAATAATTCTGGTATGTGTGTATTAATTTCTTTTTAGGAGAAGAATTGCTTTTTTAACAGGAATGCTGGGCTGGGCAGAAAAATGGGCATATATCTTTTTTTCTTCTAACTATTCTAAATATAGCAACAGTTCTTCAACCATCACTTCTCAGTCATTTTTCATTATGTTCTTTTAAACCAATTTTGGTTTAAAACCTGGATTATTTCGCGTATCTCATATTTTAGAGGGAGCTTGAGTAGACTTGCAAAAGAGAATTTTATTTAAGACAGTGCTGGAGGATATTTACAGTACTTGGTTTCCAGACAAATTGCTAAACAGGGTAAGTTAGGTGTTGTCATGTTAGTTTTGCTGCTATGCATGTATTTCCTTCTTTAACCAGCTAAGGGATAGAAGGTATTTCCTAGTTCTTTGTTATGACTGAGATGTGACACCTTGGTAAGATATAGTAGGAATTTCTGAATAAATTTATAGTCTTTGTAGTAGTTAAGGTGAGTGCTTGTTACGGCTTAACATTTAATTAACGTCTAATTAACTGTGGGAAAGGCAGGATTTATGATTCAAAGTATTATCAAAGCTTAGTTCTTGCACTTGATTTAAAATCTTGTTTTCCTCCAAGAGCATCTGCGAGATATAACTTTTAAATTCTTTAATGCAAGGCATTCAACTTGTAGCAAAAAAATCAGTTGACAATATATTTTTAAAACCTCTAAACTGGGGTTGTAAAAAGCAGGGAGTGAATTGATAAGCTGCCACCACCCACTTCCATTCCCAAAAAAAAGTTGCTTCCTGATTTCACTTACCTGTGGGTGAATAAAGATGATTTAATATCATGACTGAACTTCATGTGTGTTTTAAGGCTCCGGTGTGGCACAGTTCATCGCTGGATTGAGACTGGAGCTCTTAAAACTAATGCATTCACAAATATTTTGGGGTTGGGGGGTGGGGAGCTTGTTTTTACAAGCGGGTAGCCTTTATCCTGTTGTGATTTTGGATATATTCTTTAGTCTTTTGGATAAAAGATTGGAAGTACAATGGGAAAAGCTGCTTGTCCGTGAATATGCTGAGTCTGACAAAAGAGATTCTTGCCAAACACAACCCCTGTTATGATTCCAGCTGACCTGATTCATAGGAGTAGAATCAATAAGCCCGTAAGCTTCATCGTGGCTCTGACACTCCTGGTTGGGAGAGGGGCAGGACAGAGGGTGGTGTGTGTGTGTGAATCTTGAGTACTTGAACATGAGTTTGCTTGACCCCCTAACGCAGGGTTTCCAGGGAAGTTGGTGTACATGGGTGCAGGAATTAAGGTTTTTGTTAAAGCCTGAGGATAATGCATTTAATTGAGGCCTTGTGGTAGCAAAGGGCTGTCATATCCCATCAGAAAATGCCAGAATGGGATTCTAGATTGCTGCTCTGACACATGATGAAAGAGAGGCAGCCAGGGGTGACTGCAGACCTGTGTTGTGCAAAATAAATCACTGTACTGCCTTGTTACCTTCAAAGCATGTTATTTCTGAGTTTTCATTCGTAACTGGAGCATGTTGTTTCATAATGGTGGTGCCTTCAGGTGCCATGAGCTGTGTCTCACAGAGATCTGGAAAATACTGTGAAGTGATATGGATTTACCATAGGACAATTTCTGGATGAACAGCAATCCCAGAGAACTTCAAACCTCTCAGGAAGTTGTATTTCACAGTTTTCGTAAAGGAACAGTTTTTAGTCTAAAGGAAAGCAGGAATTTGCAAGTGTTAAACATCTCAAGCTATTTTTATAACCTTGATCGTGTCTATTTTACTCTTCAGGATAACGTTTATTCTTTCCTTTGAAGTAAGTGCTGACTCTGGTTAGTTTGCCAAAAAGCTAAATTCTTACATTATCGTGACAAAGGTTAACTGAATTTTGTAGGTGAGATACTGTCTCCTCTGCAGAGCTTCCCTTGTCTATACCCATCTTATTTAACATGCAGGTCCACCTCGGGTCATGGGTAGCTTGTGGAAAAAAATCTGCCTCGTGTTTATGATCTTAATGGTTTTTGTTTTGCTGCAGTTTTACTCTGTGCTAGTTTTGTTGATTTCTTTACATTTTTAGATGTGTGTGTGCATATATATATATACATGTATATACATACACAGAGAACATGCAGAGAGGAAGGATGAATGTGTGTAAGGGCTGCTGGCTGAACGAGGTTATTCCAAATGTGTTTAAATTACACCGAGTTGAGAACTGAAATCAAATAAAATTACGCTTTTCCATGTTAAAGAATGTTATGATTCAGTCATTTTAGATATGCCCAGCCATCATTAGGATTTTCTTCTATTTTATTGTAGATCAATATATTGTAACTCACAATAAAATACCAGAGTGAAAGATTTAAGTTCCTTGGACTCCGCTATGTAGATTTTCTGATTTTTAGAAACTGGAGGTCTCTGGAAGGATCTTTGAGGAACTCATTCATGTGACTGGAAATATGAGGCATGTAATTCAACCTGTTGAGTTATTTTTTTGAAGAGGATGAAAAAATTAATTTTGTTTTTCACATGAATAAAAAGTTACTGACTTGTGTGGCTCTTTTTCAGCAGGAGAGCAGTGAGAATGTGGTGGTGGCACTTTAGTCATTTTGAGGGAGCACCACTGCTGAAATAATGTTTAAATAAACTTCTTACTTGAATTTTCATAAATATAATTGTTTGTACAGGGGAGGAAAAGATCAGTTAAGGATATGGGATGAAGGGGAATCTTTGTGTATGTATCACTTTAGCTGCCTGCCAACAGTTTTTTGAGTTATTAAAATCTTTTAGGACAGTGAAGGCTCAGTCTTTTTCCATTCACATTGTCTTCTAAATGAAAGATTTTACTCCTGCTGACAATTGCACATACTCAGTTGGTGTGCCAGATGGAGAGCCTGTGACAATTTTAGGCGGAAGGTTGTGTCTAAAAACCTTGTCAGCATTCTGCATCAGATCTTGACCTATTTTAGACAGTTTGCTACAATCTGATATTGCCATTTATTAGTTTCTTTTTTTTTATATAGAGTGGAGGAAGCAGTGGAGCAGTGTTTCACGAGCATGAGCTAAATTTACTTTTCCAAATGAAAAAGAAAATGTACACCAGTACTCATTTAAAATAATTGGCTCAAATGTCAGCATTGAGTCTGAGATTTTATGGAAAAGTAAAGAAGGCATTATTAGTTCTTTCTGTATGTGTCTAGTATAAGTTGAGAAACCGCTTTGTTAAAGTAAAAACCTAAAATATTTGGGATTGTTTTATTTTTAAAAACTTGGGGTTCTTTTTGTCCCAAGAGAGTGGGAATTATGAGTTGGCTAAGTCCTTGCTGAATGAGCAAAGAATTGTCTACTTTTTCAGTACACTGAGGTTTAAAATGGGTATTAAACACAGTCCTGTGAAAATTTTGGCAGATTTTTGCCATTAATACACTGGATCATTGAAATTCAGTAGTGAATAGGTATTTATTGGGAATAACTGTCAATGACAATTTAGCAAATGATTTTGTATAAAGGGGTTGTTTGGAACTTTAAATTTCCTAAAAGATGACCGAGAGTAAAACATTCCTTTTCAGAGATCAGAAATTCCATTCCCCCCCCACAAAAAGCATAGGGAAGAGAAAAGGGTAAAACAAAAAGAAAAAAAAAAAAAATTGCAGGAATGTTCTTCAAAATGGTACAGGAGTTTTAATTTTTTCCATGTGTTTTTAGTACAACATCACATTCCTTATGTTTATGGGTGCATCCATATTTTAAAATGTTTTCAGGATATTCAGTCTTATGCACATTTCAGTGCTGTGGTGGGGAGACAATGGTTTAGTATTTAAACATGTTAGTGGCTGTAAGAAAACTGGAATTGCTTTGTGCTCTCCTTAAACTAATCTGAATTTAATGGAAGCATGTGCCATACAGTCACTTAGTTTTTTCCAAGCCATCAAAACTTGATGCTCTTTCAAAGTATGACCATTGAGGAAAAAAGAAAGGAAATATTAATTATTATGTTCTTCAGGCCACTTGAAGGGACTTGTGTGCAATTCATATCTTGCCCAAAAACCTCAAGTATCAAAAGGTTTCCATGTTTTATACTTCCTGTTTATACAGAAATTATTAACTTAATCAGAATTTCAGTATTTTTAGTCTTTAAAGTTCATTTCCAAATTTGTCTGTCTGTCTTTACATTTCAGATTGTCCCTTTGCCTCTTTTGCCATAATATATATAATAATGTGTATGGGGATTTTTTCCAGGGAATTATATAGGTATCATAACATAACCATATTGGTAGAAAACCTGTTGTTTACATGAAAATTAGCACATGGGCAGCTGAATAAAAACCTTTCAGTCAGTGAAAACATGGTGTTTGGTGACAAAACTGAGTAACATCTTTAGTGGAAGGACCTGCAGAGTTTTCATGGAACAGCATTTGCTGTGGAGTGGTTTTTACTGAGGTCCCTTTAAGTGTGATCCATGATTAAGTTAAAAACAAAACCAGCAAAATGGCTTTATTGCAACATTGTAAATGGACAGGTCTTTTTGACAAGATGTGTTCAGCTTATTGTGGAGGTTTTTGAGGGGAAAAAATGCACTGAGAAGCAAGAAATACAAAAAGGTTTCCAGAGCTGTCATTAAAACGCAGGATATCAATACAAGTCTTAACAATTTTACTCAATAGAAATTTGTCTGATACAAGACATTGTATCTGGGAAATCTGTGTTAGACTTATTCTTTACTTTTTTTTTACTGTTCTGAGAAATAGGATGATGATTTTTTTTTTTTTTTTTTTTTTGTTCCTCTTGGAGAAAATAGCCCGAGCCATCAAGGTTGTCATAGCAGAGAAGGAAAGGCATGACTTAAACGCCAGTTTTGGTAATACCATCTGTTTCAGCCCACTCTGCCCAGTGCATTTGTTCTCTCTATGAGCAAAGACAAGACAGATATCCTTAGTAGCCCTCACACTGAGGCTGTCAAAATAAGTTCTTTCGTGCTGCCTCTGAAAGTGTCTCCAAGTACGGTGTGGTTCCGGCCGTGATGTGCTTCCTGCAGGAGCAGCTGGATTTAATTTCTAACTGCCTGAATGATCAGAATAGGTTGAGAGTGTTCCCCACAACCTTCCATTGCAGCAATTAGTATCTCACAGTTGTATTTAGTTGCTTTCTTGATGGGGGGAGTATTTTATATCATGTTAGTACAAATTGGGAAAGGAAACAAGAGGTTTACTTAACCAGGATCATAGGGGAAGCCTGGTAAAGCAGAAAGTGAAGCCAAAGGGCACATCCCTGCTGCAATTAGCTTGATGATGACAGTCAGTCAAATACCTCAGGCACTGAAATGAAAAGCTGCACCTGGCCCCATAGGAAGAAAAGCCAAATAGCCCCAGAGAAACTTCTTGCTCATGAAGCTGGATTGGTTTTAATATTTTAGCTACCAGCTTTGTGTTATTCCATTTAGAAATTCCGGTGGACTCACAGTCCAGTCTGTTCTGGTATCTTACCACTGCACTCCCCTGTAACAAAGTTTAAGGTCCTTAATTCATCAGCTCAGGGCCCAGAGCACCAAGATGTTCTTGTCTTGTTGTGTCCTTTAATGATTCACGTTCACAGGATAGATTCAGATTGATAATTTCATCCATTGGATGCAGTTTTTTATTTCATTACCTTGTCTGTGTTGAAACCACGTAAGAAGAGTTTAGATTTTGTTGAGACAGGACTATTAAATATATTAATCAGTGCGGGATTTCAACAGAATTAGATTTATTTAATTTCTTCATTTTATGTTATAGTGACATGTCTCGTAGTGCAGCAATGTGTAATTTCCTGACAGCGGTGTTGAAGTGATACTGAGAGACTCTTGACTGCATTCCCCTTCTCCATTTTCATGCAAAAATTTATGAAAACTTCTGCTTTTCATAAATGTTCCAGCTATGTGAAGCTGGAACAAAGAGAACTATGTGGAAAAGTAATAAAACATCGGTCAAGAGAAGAGAAGAAGAAATGTCAGAGTCACTGCAGTGTGAGTGCATGGGGTGTGTCCATATCTATGTGTGTAAGTCTGGCCACTGCTTTACACTAACCACAACCATGCTGTAGTTTCTCTAACACTTCTAGACATTCTGATCCGGAAAGCTCTTTAGCTTCCCAGGCTCAATTTTTTGTCTCTTGTTACCTCCATAGTTTTATATAAAAGATTCAATGAAAATTGTAGAGCTGTTTCCTTGAAAGACATTAGAAGAAAAATCCTTCTAATAGCTTTAAAATGTTTCCAGCTGGTTCCTGGCAAAGCTCTGATATCCCTGTGGCATTGAGGAAAAGTTTACAATTTGGACACTGCACCCTTCTTCACTGAAAAGCATTTCAGTGTCTGCAAATAGTCTCTACTTGCTCTACTTTTAACTTGTGGGACCTCATGCACACACCAGTAGCATTCTTACTGATAAAAATGTAGGCACTGTGACTGGTGAATACACTTCCACTTCTCTGCAGCTTTCTCGTATTGAATGAACATGGAAGAGTAATTCTTAATTGAAGAATTACAGTAACAGGAACAATAATCAGTAAGAAAGGCCCTGCTGTTCTTTATCTAGGAAATAAATTAGTTGAAGACAGTGGATTCCTTTGCTGATTCTGTTGACATCACACTCCTTGCTCTGGAGGCAGAAATTATAATTTACAGGTTTCAAGTTATTTATCAATAACTTTGTCAAGTCATCTGTCTTAGAAACAAATACCCCAATATGTAGAATAGAGATGCTTATAACTTCTAACTACGTATTTTTTCAGTGTATCAAGTCCTTTATGACACTCGAGATGGTTACCAGTAATTCTGTTTCTGTCAAAACATTAAATTCATGTTTCCTGACAGGCAGTATCCAATAGATGTGGATCATCAGAATTCACTCTGCAAAGAGCTGAACTGTTTGTAATCTGAATCTTGTTATAATTATTGGGGGAAATGTGTCTTTTCAAGCCTGAGTAGTGAATAGTGAATATTTGATGTCCTGATTATTTTTGAGAAATCAAAATGGCTGACCTAACCTGACTGGAATGTACTTACAGAAACCGTGCCAGTGAAGCTAAACAACTGCTGTGCACTGGTATGAACATTTGCAAAATCATTAAAAGACAGTGGAGAAAAATCCTTAGAAAGCTGCTTGTCACACTGTCATCTTAATCCTCAGGGAAAGTCTGCAAAATACATTTGAAAGACAAGCATGGAAGTGAAATTCAGGAATCTGTTATGTCTTAAAACTCATGAACTCAGTGGTTTTAAACCACATAATTCTCTTGACCACTTCAGCCAATCCCACCAGTTTAGCACCTTGTTCTTAGGGAGAGAAAAACAGGAAGAATAATACAAAATGAAATGAATAAGTCTTGCTCCCCTCTACTAGACTCTAAAACTCCTTGTCTTCTCACTGGTGTGATGAACACCTAATTTCAGCTCTGCGTGGTGGTTTTCAGCTTTCCTGACTCAAAGAGCAGCGCTGCCTTTAGGTTCAGGCACTGGCTCTTGCTTGTCACTCGCTTCCAGCGTTGTCCATGGATGTAATGAAAAATCCTTGTGTAAACCTTGCCTTGCTGGCTTCAGTGCAGCCTGTAGTAATGCTGATATCAGCATTTGACATCATTACTCCATGTGGATAGCACTTATTTCACTGACTTATTTCACTTATTTCAGTGAGAGTTCATTGTTTGGTTCCTCAGAATAAATAAGGGAGATGATGTCTGGCTGGAACCGCTTTGTGACAGTCCAAGGGTGTCGACGCTGAAAAGCTTTGGTAGAGAAATTTTTCAGCTTTCTGCAGCGTTCTGTGAGAACTCTGTGGTTCTCATGAAAGCCATGATAAACACTGCTATGGGTTTTTGTAAACTGGGTCTTTATATGTGCACCTGGGATCTATTTTTCAGAGTTGTTATGGTACACAGCGAAATAATGTTTTGAAGTAGGTGTTGTGAGCTTTGGCCAATGAGACAAGGGGTGGCTGGTCCAAGATCCAATAACCTCCTGTCATCTTTGGGAACCAAGCTATAGAAACCAAATTATAATTAATTAAATAACTGCTTTCTTCCTGAACTTGGATTGTGTTGTTACTCACTGTTCTCGGTACATCACAGCGACACAAGGGCTTTAACTTAATAGCACTTAAGAAACTTGAAGTATGCAAAAATAATGCAGGCTGTTACTTCTCTGTTTTTGAAGTAAAGGAATCCTTGGAAATAAGAGGAAAAACTCCAGCGTAGAAGTTCTTTAGGTGCAGTTTAAACCATATTAATTGCAGTATCATTTGGGGCTTCTCTAACCTATTACGTAGTTTTGAGTTTGTGTAAACATTGCACATTTAAATATATTTAAAAGCAGCACAGCCGATAGGTGATTTTCAATACCTACGTTGGAAAGTTTTTGGGCTGCATAAAACCTCGGGTAAATTTTAGAATTAAGTTTTAGGGTAACTTTATGAAGTTGTATTTGCATTCAAAGGTTCAGTGTGGACCGGTGAGATTCAGTAACTGATTTTCTTAAATACGATATTTAAGTCTTGTGTTAATGTTTTAGACCTTTGAATGTGGGTTCAGTGTCTCACCTCATTCAGTGCATGAAATTAAAAAAAGCTCTGAGGTTCTTTTCTTATCATTCCTTACTGAAGGTAGCTGGTAAGTTATCCCAGGTGCCACTAATAAAAGCCAAAAAATATTTCAAATAACATAATTTTGCAGTCGGTCTTTGAATGTAGAAGAGTGTTTACTGTATGTAAGATACACCTCCTCAAATTACACTGTCAGAATTATTTTTTAAATACTCATTTGGTTCATCTTTCAGGAAATAAGTTTTCCTATTATGCTCACTTTTTAAAAAACTATTCAAAGCTTAAGAGAAGAAAAACATCAGAAGGCTGGTAAGAGTAGGCAAGTGACGTCTGCATGGCAGCAGCTTTTTGTGACTTTTTTGTTTAAACAGAAGATTGCTACTAATACTTGTATCAAAAATATTTCTATTTTTAAAGGTGTTTTTTTTTTCCTTTATCATAACCCAAGAAAATTGCTGTCAATTTTAGGGTTATAGATTAATTTTAAATGTTTCCATTATCAACTGCATTATATTTATCAATTCCTAAGACTCTTTTTGCATAAATCAAGACAAATGTTGATTTAGACTGTTGTTTATTTTTTGTAGAACAAAATTCATTTACATACTGGAAATTTTGGGTTTGAAGAACCTCTGGGAGCAGTGCTATATGAGCAAGTGATGCTGCTTCAGGGGCCTCCTTGTGGATTGTGTTTGGGTTTTTGCCACTGGGGGGAGCAGAAGACTGTCACAGGCTTCAGGGAATGGAATAAGTGTCTTCCATCTCAGAAGATTCGGGCCTTAGTGTGCTGAGTTGTGGGAGACTGTGGGTCCTTCATGTCTGGCACATGCTTGAGGATCTGTTTCACAGTGAATAAAATTCCTAGATAATCAGGTTTCGCGACTGCTCTTTTCTGAAGAGTTGCATTCTGGATTAAACGTGAAGAAAAGCAAGGGAAGGAGCTAAGGGGGTTCGGAAAAAGGAGGGAGAGGGACTTACGCAGGCAGATAGTGACAGGATAAGGAGCAATGGTTTCAAACTGAAAGAGGCAGGTTTAGATTGAGTATTAGGAAGAAATTCTTCCCTGTGAGGGTGCTGAGGCCCTGGCACAAGTTGCCCAGAGAAGCTGTGGCTGCCCCATCCCTGGAAGTGTCCAAGGCCAGGTTGGATGGGGCTCTGAGCAACCTGGGATAGTGGAAGGTGTCGCTGCCCATGGCAGGGGATTGAAATGAGATGATCTTTAAAGTTCCTTCCAACCCACACCATTCTGTGATTGTGTGAAGAGTAGGTTCTGACTGGTGTTGGTTTAAGCAGGGAGCTAAAATTCCCAGAAATGTTTTGTTTCAGCTCTTGCCTAATGGCAGCTCCTGCAGCATGAAAGTGGAGTGTCACTACATCACTGCATTGGGCTGCAGTTTGCTTTGGCAGAAGATGCTGTAGCTGAGAAATGTATATATGTTTTTAAAACTAATACACTCTTTAACCAGACACTTGCTTTAATCCTGGTCTTTCAGCAGTAAATCTAAAAATGCCGTTCCCTTCCTTTGAAAGCATCGGGAAGGAGGAAGCAGTCACTTTGTTTCTTTTCATTTTAAATGCATAGAATCAAAGGCTGTATATAAACTCCAAACATGTTGTTCTAGAAAGACTACAACTCTAAATGCTGCCTAGTTATCCCCAGGCTCATTTAAGGTTCTCTGTCAGTGTCTTTGCATGTCACTGTAACTGGGAACAAGTGCTCCATGGGCTGTTGAGGCCTTGCCTTCCCTGCTAAGGTTGCTGGACTGGTAATGTTCATGCTGCATGCAGTTTCTATTACGTGTCTTTAACTTCTTTGATGTTTGGGACAGAACAAGACATTCCAGTTGCAAGCCAAGTTTGGGCTTTCCCATTGGGAAAACCTGGTCTGTCTGTACTGTCAACAGCAAGCAGTCAAAATTCCTGCTTCAAAATTCATTATCATTTTTGCTCATGGTGTATGCAGCTTAAACTAAGCCGAGCAAGCTTAAAGAAATGTTTGGGTAACACTTCAGTGCTCCCAGTCATAGATTTACAGCAGGGTTGTGGATGCAGCAGAAGTATCAGATGGCAGCTCCCAGTAGGTCCTGGAGCGTACCAGCAACCTGGACCAGTGATGTGTGTCCTATGGGGTCGTTTGTTGTTCCACCTCTTCTTTTTTTGTTTTGACAGATAAAAGCTGCCTTGAGGCCCTTACCCCTCCTAGGTTGCTTTTTGTTGTTTTTTTT